>ML798350.1:422895-433658 GCA_009831015.1 Picea engelmannii | reverse complement strand
TTTTATTCTTTGTTTTAAAAACATGAGATTTAGTTGCTTAAAGTGAAAACATAAATGGATGCTTTGATACCAACTTGTAGTGTTCCTATATAAAAAATGGAACTACTACCAAAACTGCTATAGGAACAAAGACAAGAAGATATGGAATACATTAATTAGGTTATTGTTATGTTCTTTTCTATTAAGAGTAGGTGAGTTAGTATATAATATATAAATTATTGAATAAGGGAGATAAGATGAAACTTGACCATCCCATTTTAGATCCATCTTGCCTTCAATACTAAGTTTGATCACTTTGAAATGTTGGTTATGCCTTTTTGGCTCACCAACACCCGAACTTCTTTCATGAGAATCAATAGTGATTTATTTGGGACACATCTTAGGAAATTTGTCATTATTTTTCTTGATGACATTGTGATCTTCAACCATATATGGGATGGTCATGTCCAACATCTCTGTCAAGTGCACTCAACATCTTACATGCAAATAAACTTTAGGAAAATATTGAAAATCATGCTTCTGAATAGACATTATATTCTTATTTGGTTTAAATGATTTTCACTAAAGGATTCTTCGTTTGTTTTATTGATTTTCACTAAATACATTAATCCTGATATTCACGATGTGGATTCCCTCTTGAATTTTCCTTTACGCCATTATTTCTATAAGCTCAAAATATTATTAAGTGAGATGAACTTCTATCTGAGTTAATTTTTTGATTCTCTAAGTTGGCAAGTCCCTTACATTCTATCACTAATCAATTCCACGTTGATTGGACTACACTGATAATGATACCTTTAAGCAATTGAATATTCTCTTATGTTTATCACTGATACTCCCTCTTACAGGTCTCTAGAAATCCTTTGAAATTGAATGTGATGCATACCAACATGCCATTGGATCCATACTCAAATAGGGAGGCCATTCGATGACCTATCATTTCAAAAGTTTATCATCTATCGAACTCACAAAAGTTTATCATCTATCAAACTCAACACTAAAACACTTATGGGAAGGAATTCTATGCATTTGTGCATAATTTCAAACATTTCCAACATTCCACAAATAAATGGTCTTGCACATGGAAAATCATCCTTTGGTCTTTATCAATTATTAATCCAAGATGAGATACATCTTAAGTGGGTAGCATACTTTGAGCAATTTCATTTGTTGCCAACTAGAAAGGAACCACATTCATATACAATTGGCTTATAAGGCCCAACAACAACATCATAATTAAATGCAAATTGTCTTTCATTTTTCAAAGCACGAAAGCATTTTGAGATATTTAAACATTCATCACAACAGTCACACTCCCTGCGAGGAATAGGCTTACATCAAGATGGATAAAAAAAAATTGTTGTGTTAACAAATTGCGGTGGACCATTTTCTTCAATCAACAATATTCACGTTATTGACTCACGACGCGAATGCATTTCATCTCTTTGCCTTGAGAAATTTCGTTTAGACGAAGCCCATCACGAATTTAATATTTCTTTGTCCTCCCTGCAAATTGCAGTATCTTCAATTCCATCTCTGGTAGACCTGGTTGTTTTCTTAGCTGAAATTTGAATACCAAGTATCCAGATACTCCATTACCAAGCCAATATCTCTCCTCATCATATGTACATATTACATTGACCATGCTTCTTTTTCGTTCCTTGATTTCTATTACCATATGCTCCATTACCAATCCAATATCTCTCCTCCTCATATTCTTTTGCCTGAATCCACGGATAAAATATACGCAGCATGACATAGAATAGCTCGATTTAATTAGGTTATAATTTTAATTTAGTTGATGAGTTTAAATTTAATATAAACATATATTTTTTCCTGGTTTGATGGCAGGCAACCTTTTGAATTGGATAGGTTGTAATGAAATTTAAGTTCAGTGGTTGGTTGATTTTATTGACGTTGTTTAACTGCAGCCTCTCACTCACATGAATATGACAAATATATTTTTTTCTCTTCTTAAATAATTTGTTGCTGAAACTGTAATTATATTTATATATATATAGAATTATAAACTGAATTTTTTTAATATAGAATGACAAAAACCCAACGTCGTAATGTGATGACCATAGTTGGACGTCATAATGTTATGAATAAAAATTGATGTTACATTGTGACGACCATAACCCAATGTCACAATGTGATGAACATAGCTCAATGTCACTATGTGTTGAACAAAACCCAACATTGCAATGTGACTAACATAACGTAAGGTCCTAATGTGACAAACATGTCATAGCATCAAAATTTCAAACAATCCTTCACCAACATCACATTGTAATGTAAGCCAACCATGGTCAACTATGTTCAAAGATAGTAAACTAAGTCAAGCATGGTCAACCAAAGTCAAGCATGGTCAACCATAGACAACTATAATTTACCATGTCCAAACATGGTGAAACGTGGTCAACCATAGTCTACATGGTCAACCATAGTCAACATGGTTGATGATGGTCATCCATAGACAACAGGGTTGACTTGGTCAACCATAGTCAACATGATCAACAATAGTCAACCATAGTAAACATGGTTAACCATGTTGACCAAACATAGTCAACCATGGTTGATCATGGATAAACATGGTCACCCATAGTCAACTATAGTCAAACATGGTCACCCTTGGTCGACCATAGTCAACCATTTCCATACACAATCAACCATGATCAATCATAGTCACCCATGGTCAACCATAGTCAATTATAGATTTTCATGACCAACCATAAACAACCATACTTAACCATGGTCAAATGTTGTCATCCATAATCTCGAACCTCATAACCTCAGAAACTCGAAACCTCGGAACCTCAAAACCTCAAAACAGGATCTCAAGAACCTTAGAACCTCGTATCCTGAGATCTTGGGACCTCAACCTTTTTTCTATTTACAAAGCCCCAAAACTCCTGATCTGAAATGACTTGGCACCATGTTTACATGGCACTACCATGAACTACCATGTGGCATGGCATGTGGTCCTATCATCACCTGCCACCAGGTGTGACACATGGCACTAATTTTTACCCACAAAGCTCTTCCCTAAAATTATAAAACCACTTGACATGTGGCACATTCTACACTTGACACATGGACATCCATGTGGGATGATGAGGTGCACACATCACTACAGGATGCATGGCTTGTCCAATCAGGCTCTGACACTTGCCCTCTCCTTATTTGTTGAATGACATCATCAGACGTCATCTCGGATCTTTCGCGCATCGGATATTGAACATTTTCATATGGCCTAATTCCCCAAATCCCTTGATGGTTGAGATTCGAGGTACATTTGGCACCTTGGGGCACGTGGCCCTATCTGGTCATGCCACTTGGCATGAGACGTGGCACTCGTACCACTCGACATGAGGCGCTCATTTTCCACCTAGACCTTTGTCCAAACATGCTAAATCTATGTGACACATGGCACCACCAATGTGTGACATGTGGCCCTCCCACGTCATGACACGTGGGACATTCATAGTGCGAGACATCACCACTAGATACTAGATGTCGAGACTTTCTATGGGAAACGTAACTACAAAAAATGTATAGTGATACCAGATGTTGAGACTTTCTCTAGGTTAATCCCACGATTAAGGGACAAATTACCACGTTGGTTCTCAAGGTCACAGGTCTAAGAGATCTACGATTGACATCTCTCATGTTTAGATCTAATGGTTGTCATGGTCTCTTTCATAGTCTCAATGTAGTAATGGCCTTGAGGATTGGATGGTGGGGATTAGAGCGTTGACCCACAGATCGATGGTTCTCATCAAGCCATATTTCAGACCTCAACGTGTTTTTACACATTGGGAACTATAAAACATTCAAGGGTCCGAATTTTGGATATGTCAAGCTGACATAAGGGGCCCCCAACCCTTATCACAAAATCTACAATTGTGATCCTTTGTGGGTAGATACGATGATTAAGATCTAAGAAACCCGTCAAATGGTCTTGGCCATCGTGTGGGATCTAAGTAGGACACGTGCCACCACCAAAAGATTGTGGACGTTGAGACCTCGACACTTTACTGATCTCCTGTAATCTAAAACACTAGAAGTTTGTTGTCTTGTGATTAAGTGGTAATTAATTACGTTAATCCTCGGGATTACGAGACATTTAGTTATGTTAATCCTTGGTATTACAACTCCTCAATTTTACCACCATATCTATGACTCATATTTGTTAGCTTCCTAGATCCGATGGATCACATATTAAGTGTTGGCACAGGGGCAGACCCAGGGTTCAACGCTACAACAACACACCAAAAAAACCCTAACTACCGGCCCTTTCGGCAACACCTGCGAAGCAAATGAAGTCTCACTCGAGGTAGAGGCAGGGGTGCTTGCAGGACTCAGATGTCTGCAACCTTAGCCAGGACACAGATCTATGATTCTAGTATTTAACAGAGAACTTAGCAGTAAGCCTTCATCAATATCTAACCAATATCTACTTCGTAGATAAAACAGAGCATCACAACATTCACCCAGATCTAATGTATCTAAGCACTTATCATAAGGAATTAGATCAGATCTTAGCAGATTCGAGCACTAAGCAAGTTCACATAGGTCACATCTAGCGTCCAAGGTCATCATAAGCACAAAGCATAAACAGATCTATCTATCTATATCAGGGTACTTAGCAAGTAAAGAAATAAACACATCAGAACATCACACAGAGCATAATAACACAGTATTTATGTGGTTCACCCCCACCCTGTGGCTACGTCCACCAACTCTTCTTCTTTATTATCTTTGTCAAGCTTCTTACAGGCACATAGCATCAAAATCCTACTCTGTAAAAGATAAGAGATCTACGTGCACTCCACCAGATCCTCCTTCTTTGAGCTAGGTTACAGCACTAAGCTCCTTACAATTACTTGCACTTAGCTCTTCAAGTCTCACACAGTATGAACAGAGCACTTACAACCCTTCAATCACGTAGATCTAGTTCTTATCCATTCATCTAACATCACATATATGCATACACATCTCCTTAAATGGCCTATACATCTATTTATACTTTACAAAACTAGGCCTAAACATGGGTAAACCCCTGGGCCAACATTCCCATACCTGTTACATATTCCCAAATCCCAAAAAGGGGTCGAGATCCCGTGATCTCTGCTTTGTCTTGCGCTCCGTCTCCGACTGGTTGTCGAAGTCCAAAATGGTCAAACTTGACCAAGGATCTCCCAAAACTTCATCAAGGGCCAACATGCCCCCAACACTCACATGTCCCGAGTCACTCTGATGTAGGAAGTTCTGCTTCAAAAGCCTCAAGCTTGGCTCGAGCTGCTTCGACTTATTGTTGTTCTATGACCTCTTGTTCAACAAACTCTTGGATGACTGCATCATTCACATGTCCTTCCAGGCGTTGTTCAACTGTAGTGACAACCTGCTCTAGCTCTGCTCCTCGACCTTCTACCTTTGCAAACAATTGGTAAGCATTTTCCTGTACAGGTTGGAGTTTCTGAGTTACCTCCATAACTCTGCTCTGGATAGTGTGGACCTTCTACTGGGCGGTCCGTTGCTCTTGGGATCGCTTCATTCTTTCCACACCTGACAGGAGCTTCAACTGTGCCTATATCGTTTCGTCTTGATACTTTGCCTCTTGTAGCTATGACTCCAGTGCTCTTAATTCTGGACTCTCAGTGAGTCGCTTGTATGTCAGGGCACTGCGATCACTCAGCTACTTGTATTCCATAGCAAGGGCCTTTAGTCTCTCAACTACGCTCCTGGCAGTTTCTTCTCTTTGGTCCTTCACATCCTGTGGGGTCTCGGGCATTGCGCGTAGTTCTAAGTCTGCAATGCGTTGTTGTAGTTGTTGGATCACTTCTTCAAGCTGCTCTACTTGTTGTGTAACTCGATCTTCTGTCTTTATTTCTATGATTGTCATAGAGCAAAGTGCTCTGTTGATTGCTTCTTTTACTTCGAGTTGCTCAACGAGCAACTGTTCCTTTTCTTGTTGTAGTTGTTCTTTTTCTTCATCAAACTTTGCTTGGAGAGAAAGTTTTTTCTGTTCTATAGCACTACGTTGCTCTATGAGTACTCCTTGTACTTGCATCAAAACTTGGGTGGCTTGCTCTATTTCTTCCTGTGCTCGTCGAAGGTGAGCTTCGACTATATCGGCTAGGCGGTGGAGTTGAGTTGGCTCATCTCCTAACTCAAGTTCTCCTGATGGCAGCGGCATGGTGGAGACTACGCGGCTGGACTGTAGGGCCTGTTGTACCCCTCAGATTTCAGTCTCAATATAATCATACATCTCCTCTTGCTTTGCTTCTTGTTTCTCTGCTATTTCTAGCAAAGCATCTTCCAGGGTTGTTATGAGGAAGTCGAAGTCATCGGAGGTGAGGATAGTCTGCATCTTGGTCATGGTGGCCTTCGATTTCTTCTGGGAGGAAGGTTTTGGAAGTGAACCTTTCCTTTTCTTTGAGGGATCAACCTCATCTCCTTACTTCTGTTCAACTTCTTTGTCATTCAACTCTTCACCATCACCTCCTTGCTCTTGTGATATGGAAGAAGTCTTCACGAATGCACTATTTAATTATTGGACCTCTTCGGTCTTCTTTGTCTTGATGGGTGTATCCTATGCATTTTCTGGGATGTCGATGTTGGATATCTCTACGGGGTTGGCGAGGATAAGGAGGTCAGCGGACCATTCCTTAGTAATCTCCTCTAGGTCTTCCTTCGTTAGCTTGTAGTAGGACTGAAGTTGTTTCTTATGTTCATCGGCCTGCATTGTAATATAAATGAAATTTTGATCTGCATTGAACTTCATCAAAGGCCAAAACTGGTGTAGCGTGTTCGGAGTCATGCAAGGCTTGGACTAGATGGCTCTCTTCAGCTAGTTGTAGTAAGTATGAAAAACAACATTTGATTTCCATTGTTTATTCATGTCACTTGAATACCAAAGGGTAGCGAACTTTGCGGCTAGTGGTTCAAAAGTCTCAATGTCTGGGAAGGTCGCACCTTCCGGCATATCCCAGGCAATAAAATCTATAAGGATCAAGAGCTAGCTGAAATGAAATTCATATCCTTGATCCTGTGCTTCTCTGTAGTCGAGTTCCAACTGGTTCACCAAGTACTCCACCCAGTTCATCTAAAGTCCTTCTGCACACTTCCCTATGGGGTCAAATACAAAGCTGGTGACTTGGGTAGGTCGGTTCTCTCTTACTATCTTCCCTGCAATCAATTGAGAGGCAAGGCACACTGCGCCACTCTAGATAGAAGCTACCTTGTAGCCTTGTGTCCCCTTCTCGACATCATTGTAAGTGTCCTTGATCCTCTGTGCTAGAGCACGATCCATGTCTTTACCTAGATAAAAATCCTATGGATCAGGTAACTTGGCAACGGGTCTCTTGCAATGGGTATGAAGCCTTCATGAACTCCATTTTGTCCATTATGGCACGGTCCCAACGGTTTGATGACGAGTTGTCTGGTCATAAATTCATTTCTACTCGTTCGGGGGGGTCAGTCGAATGGTTATAATGTCCCCAATGGCTATATTGATTCTCCATGGCGAAGTGCCATGTGCCGCTCTGCTGATATCCTAGCGAAGCTCCAATTTTGCAAATTTTCCTTCTGCGAGGTTCCTTCTGGATCTTTCTGCAACTTTTCAATCTTAGCTCTCTTCTTACTTAGTTTTCTAGCCTTCTTTCCAGTGAGCTTCGTCTCGATATTCCTTTTCCCATTATGATTCTTATCTTCTTTTGACATAGTGACTTTGCGTTGTTGAGATTCTTTCAAGGGTAATACTTATTTTTTATCTGGAATAGGTATTTCAATCTGTTGTGGGTCTTCTAGTGTTCATGTAACTTCGTCATCCAATTCTCTGTTTCTCAATAGCTTCACTTGGTTCTCTTGTTCTTCAATCAAGTGTGAAATCCTCTTAGTCATAAAATCTTTTAACTCTTGCTTCTTCTGCTCTAAAACAATTTCTTCTTCTTTCCTTCTAGCCTGATCTCTTTCAATCCAAGGTTTTTCTAGTAATATGGTAAATGGAGCGCTATCCTCAATAAATTTTACAATCTCAAAATCTTCCTCTGTCAAAGTTCCATTGGCATTCATAGGTATCTGGGTAAGCTTTCCACATAGGTTTATCATCTTTCCTCTAAATAAACCTACTCCTCCTAATGAAGGAGTCATAGCAGGATTTCCTAAAATTTTCCAAGTTCTTTATGTCATGATATTCACCTGTGTTTCCTCATCTAGAACACAATCAATGTCAAAGTCTCCTAATCTTACTTCAATGCGTTCTTTTTCTTTGAAGATCTCTGATAATCTGACATGTCAGTGGTCATTCAAGGTTTCTTTTATCTGTAGCCATATTTTTTCTGAATCTTTCTGGGGTTCTACCATTTCTAGATCTGCCTTAAGGTTTTCTTGTCTCATGTTCATTTCTTCAATATTAGCAATCATTCTAGGACAATCCAATACTTCATGGTCTGTAGCTTTGCAACAAAGACAACTAGATCTTCTACCAAGGCATTCCCTAGCCAGATGTCTCGGTTTTCTGCAACTGTAACAGAGGGTTAATGCTCTCTTTCTCTTAAATGATCCCCAACCCTTCCTGTACTACGCGCTAGGATCATAGGGGCTAACCTGCAACAAATCTTTTCTAGGATCCTGCATACACTTGTTAGTCCAAACACTCTTTCTATGCATATGTATAATATATCTTTCACTATTCTTATCAGATCTATGCATGCCAATCCTTCTTTCATCTATCAGTACCCTAGTTTTCAAGCTAGGACAAAATCTATCAGACATACCTAGATTCATAATTTAGAAACAAAAATTTCCACTTATCTTACTTCTACAAAGCAAAAATCTTTCAGATCTATAACTTTTCACTATTCTTACCTTTATCAGAGCACAGATCTTGTATATCTTACCTCTTTTAGAAGAAATTCTCACTTTTACCTTTCTCAGAGCACAAAGCTTTCAGATCTTACCTCTTTTCTTCAGATCTAACCTCTTTCTTTAGATCTGTCCTCTTTTCTTCAGGTCGGGCTTCTTTCTTTAGCACAGAGCTTTATAAATCAAGTAGAACATTGTGCACTAGGGCAATAGATCTATGCATAGAGCTTCCACATTTTCAGTTTGGATCTTTGCACAAAGCTTCTTCTTCCTCAATTCTCAGTAATCACAGTTTCAGGTCCGATACTGCGCACTTCAGTGGCAGATCTACCCACATAACTTCTCTTTTCTTTACTGTAGTTCCCAACAATCACAGTTTCAGGTCCGATAATGCGCACTTCAGCAACAGATCTACACACAGAGCTTCTCTTTTCATTACTTTAGTTCCCAACAATCACAGTTTCAGGTCCCGATAATGGAACTATTTGTTGGCACAGGGGCAGACCCAGGTTTCAACACTACAACAGTGTACCAACAAAACCCTAACTACCGGCCCTTTCGGCAACACCTACGAAGAAGATGAAGTCTCAGCCAAGGTAGAGGCAGGGGTGGTTGCAGGACTCAGATGTCTGCAACCTTAGCTGGGACACAGATCTGTGATTCTAGTATTTAACAGAGCACTTAGCAGTAAACCTTCATCAATATCTAACCAATATCTACTCTGCAGATAAAATAGAGCATCGCAACATTCACCCAGATCTAATGTATCTAAGAACTTAGCATAAGGAATTAGATCAGATATTAGCAAATTTGAGCACTAAGCAAGTTCACATAGGTCAAATCTAGCATCCAGGGTCATCATAAGCACAAAGCATAAACAAATCTATCTATCTATATCAGGGCACTTAGCAAGTAAAGACATAAGCACATCAGAACATCGCACAGATCATAATAACACAGTATTTATGTGGTTCACCCCCACCCTGGGGCTATGTCCACCAACTCTTATTCTTTATTATCTTTGTCAAGCTTCTTATAGGCACATAGCATCAAAATCCTACTTCGTAGAAGACAAGAGATCTTCATGCACTCCACCAGATCCTCCTTCTTCAAGCTAGGTTACAACACTAAGCTCCTTACAATTACTTGCACTTAGCTCTGCAAGTCTCACATAGTATGCACAAAGCACTTACAACCCTTCAATCACATAGATCTAGCACTTAACCATTCGTCTAACATCACATAGATGCATACACATCTCCTTACATGGCCTAGACATCTATTTATACTTTACAAAACTGGGCCTAAACATGGGTAAACCCATGGGTTGACATTCCCATACCCGTTACATATTCCCAAATCCCAAAAAGGGCCCAAAAAGGGGTCGAGATCCCGCAATCTCTGCTTCGTCTTGTGCTCCATCTTCGACTGGTTGTCAAAGTCCAAAATGGTCAAACTTGACCAAGGATCTCCCAAAACTTGGTCAAGGGCCAACATTAAGGCACTCTTCGAAAGGCTTAAGCCCTAACAGGGGACCACCCTTGACTTTCTAGCCACTCACAGGTGGAGATGCTTCATCCTATGATGCACTAGCTGCCATGTTGGCAGTGACACATCATACTGACATCATCCTTACCTCTCCTCAGTTATATGCAATAAGGAATGGAACTAGGAGCTAGAACCTTGTTCCCCAAATGTCGCATATTGGGACTTCCAAAGAAGTTTATACTTAGGATTCTCTCGAGGTCAGATGCTCTGGTGCCCCAAGATGCAGAACCCCTCCTAATATTACCTATTGGATTGATGGCCAAGATTTCTCAGACCGCAAATGTGATGACCGAGATTGCATGGTGCTAGCCAATGTCCTCATGCCAACCTAGGCCCATACTCAC
>ML798350.1:396903-420990 GCA_009831015.1 Picea engelmannii | reverse complement strand
AAGTGAAAGGAAGATACAGGTAGATGTATGAGAGAGAGGGAGGGAGAGAGAAGGGGAGTGATGGAGAGAGATTAGAGCGAGAGGGGAGAGTAGGGGAGAGAGATAGAGGGAAAGACTGAGATAGGGAGAGAGGTTAAAATTGGGGGAGAGAGAGAGAGATAAAATGGGAGGGAATGAGAGAAACATAGGGACAAAGTGAGAGATATGGATGGGGGGTGAGAAGGATTTAGAGAGAGATAGGGTGAGAGAGGAGAGAGGGGAAGGGAGAGAGCGAGAGAGGGAAAGAGTGAAGGAAGGAGAGATATAGGGGGGGAATGGGGAAGAAAGGGAGAAAGGGGGGGAGTGGGGGTGGGGATAAAGAGAGAAGAGGAGAATTAGGAAATTGATAATAGGAGCACACACATTGTCTAGAACACTTGCACATTCCCATAGCACATCCACATTCTGATGACCATGCTCGCATTCTAAGAGTGTGTGCACATTCCTTCCATTTCAATTTTTTCTGTCAGGAACGACAAATCTAGTGTACGTGTTTGTTGAGTTGGTTTCCCTGGACTTAGGTTCAGGATGAAAATCCTAGTGGTTAAGTTTGTAAATATGTTAAAACCTCCATTTTTATAAATAGCTCTCAATATATCTATTTTTATTTTATTTTTCTATAGGCTACATGATCCGGATTATTTTTGGCACGAAATGAGAGCGGAGATATAATAAAGAAATGCACAGAGATATCACGTATATCTAATAATATAACATAAATATATCAGAGATGCAACCATAAACATAGAGATACAATAATACACGATTTCTATTAATGAAAAAAATGTACAGAGACTGTAAAAATATAGAGTGAAAGACTCGCTAGAATGGTGGCAGCTTATCTCTGAGAAGAGATGTGACGGCTACTCGCATTCGCAAGAAGATAATTACAATGAGGCTCTGAAGGCATTTTTACAATAAGCAGAAATGACAAAAACCCTAGACATCCAAAAACCTAACCCTAGGAGATGAAGCGCCAAAATTCATGTGGGCCCCGTTTGGGTAAGTGAGTACATCAACTTCTCGGGGTCGTAACTTTTGCGTACAATATCTGTTTTAGGCGTGTGATAGCTCGTTGGAAAGGTATCATAGAGGAGATTCATTTTGGGGGCTCAATCATTCCTTTGGCCATCATTGAGAATCTCGATCTCAAAAAACCTTCATTTGGGCCCTCAAAATGGCCCCGGAAGTTAAAACCTGCTAAAAATAGTAAATTGCCAAAATTGCCATAAAATTGTTTTGAGCCAGTCGGAAAAGGTGGGTGGCCACTAATATCTAGCTGGATCAATCCTCCATCCTTATGAAGAAATGGTCCCCATTGCGTTGAGTTCTCGGGGGAGAGGGAAAAGCGTTTGCTGAATCTGCATCTTGGTGAGTTGCTTGCCTTGCTGGAGATGTCGCATTGCTTAGTTTGTGGAAGTCTGTCATGAACCTGTTGAGGCTAAAGTTGTTCAACAAGTTGGGATACATGAGAGGACAGTGTGCATAAGGTATCTTTGCGCTTTGTTGCAACCTTGTCGACCTGCTTCTGTTGGATAGAAGGTGCTTGGGGTGAGGTTGTAGTGGTTCCAATGTCCTTCTGTTCCCCTTTTGAATAGATTGTGAAGAAGTTGAATTTTGCAATATGAGATACTACCTTGAGGTACTTTTTTGGTGGAACGGTAGTCGAAACTACCTCTGGCATTCTATAGAGATGACCCCCCAAAGTAACAATGACACTATGGGGTCGAGACTCATAAACAACATGGCGTCTCCACATATATGGTTGGCCCAAGAGGACATCACAGACATCCAATGGGGCAACATCACACAATACCTCATCCTTGAAGGGTTGGATGTCGTATGACAATCGACATTGTTGGTTGACACGAAGATATCGTCCTTGCCGAAGCCACCCGATGTTGTATGGCTGCAGGTGTGGTTTTGTCAACAATCCCAACTGTTTGACGACCTCTGCTGAGAAGAGGTTTTTTTGTCTTCCGCTATCAACAATAAAATGTAGTGGGGTCCCCTTCACCCACATCTGTGAATGAAAAACGTGCTCCCCCTCTTCAGGATATGTTGGTTCTTCTGGTTGAATTGTTGCGATCGCGACAATAGAAGTGGGGTCCTCGTCAATGATCTGTCCTTTACCATTATTTTCAAAATCAGATTCTAAATCAGAGTTCGGCTCTTTGTCTTTGATCTCGACCACTAATGACTATTTTGAGCGAAATTCATCGGTGTTGTGCCAGGGGATTTTGTGGAACTCGCACCATTTTTTGGTGTCCTTCTTTGTCTTCTCGTGACCCTTCTTTTCCTATGTCTTGGACTAGTTTTCAGGAAACTGTTTGTTAGGGCCGTCTTTTTCATACTTTGGTTGTTGCAGATTTGCAGACCCGAACTCCCATTTGTTCTGGTGCTTAAATTTCTACTTAATTTTAACAGCATATCGATAAGTAGCACCGAGTGATGAGATGTCCAGAAAATCCATTTCAGTTTGGATGCATCTGTGTAGAGCCCCATGGTATTTCAGAACCAAATGTCACTCAGAGTCTTTGATACCCAACTTCGTGCGTAAGGTATGGAAGGTATTGGTGAACTCTGGAACTACTTGGCCCCTCTCTTGCCGCAGTGTGGTCCATCTCATGTATTGTACCTCATAGTTGCCAACAAGGTAATACTGCTCCTTTACCGCATCCACAAAAAAATCCCAAGTGGGATCGACCCCATATATTCCAGACTCCTCTGTGGAACTTTTCTCCCAGTAAGTTTCCCACCAATGTTTGACATGAGGGGGAGCTTTAAGGAGTGCAAAGGTGATCTTTTCTTTATCGAAAAATTTGTGAACAGAGAAATAACCTTCTAGCAGATTTAACCATTTGTCTAGGGCTTCTGCATCTATTTGTCCTTCAAATACAGGAATATCAAAGTTAACTTGTACCTTGAAAGGCGAGGTGCCTCCAAAGTGGCCGCTTGATGAAGATGTGCTTGATGGTATCAGTAGGCATTGAAGGATGTGGGAAAAATTCTCCATCATTTCGTCCCTCTGTCGTGTGAGAGCTTGCTCAAGCAACAAATTGATATGATCGTCTGCTCCGTCGTTTTTCTTTTCTTCCACCATTGAGGGTTTCTTGGGTGTGCAAGAGTGATTTTCTTCAAGAGAGACAAGCCCAAGACCCAACTTGCTATACTTGGACCTCGTCGGGGACATGCACTGAAAAAACGATCAAGAGCAGCCTGCTCTAATACCACTGATCCAGATTATTTTCGACACGAAACGAGAGTGGAGATATACTAAATAAATCCACAGAGATATCGCATATGTCCAATAATATAACATAAATATATCAGAGATGCAACCATAAACATGGCGATACAGTAATACATGATTTCTATTAATGAAATAAATGTACAGAGACTGTAAAAATACAGAGTGAAAGACTCGCTAGAATGGTGGCAGCTTATCTCTGAGAAGAGATGTGACGACTACTCGTATTTGCAAGAAGATTATTACAATGAGGCTCTAAAGGCCTTTTTACAATAAGAAGGAATGCCAAAAACCCTAGACATCAAAAAACCTAACCCTAGGAGATGAAGCATCAAAAGTCATGTGGGCCTCGTTTTAGGCGTGTGATAGCTCGTTGGAAAGGTATCGTCAAGGAGATTCATTTTGGGGACTCAATTATGCCTTCGGCTATCTTTGAGAACATCGATCTCGAAAAACCTTCATTTGGGCCCTCAAAATGGCCCCGGAAGTTAAAACCTGCTAAAAATAGTAAATTGCCAAAATTGCCAGAAAACTATTTTGAACTAGCCGGAAAAGGTGGGTGGCCACCGATATCCACCTGGATCACTACACAAATCCATTGTCAATGAAACTATAAGCACATATAGAGTTAAATATATAGATTTCAAATATACAATTTAAAAAAAATAACAATATTGTTTATTGTTTTTAATATATTTGTGTATTGGCATATATCTAATCCTAAAATATATACCTCTTTTATTTATTCCATAACATTTTATCAACTTAACCATTTTTAAAATAAGTTATATGCTGCACTAGAAGAGAATGAGATCTAAATCTAAAAAAAATAAAAAATTGTTTGATAATGTCAAGATCCTTGTGGCTTGCACTAAAACAACACGTTGTAATTTCAAGGGTAAATCGACTTTCATAATTAAAAATAAAATAAAATTAATATTGTACATTTAAAAAAAATACCCCGCAGTATAAAATTGGGTTCTCTACAATCATACAATTTTTTTTAAAGAAAATTCCATTTTCAAGATACTCACCACCTTCATTGATGGAGACATATACGTTATATTTTCCTCAAAAAATAGCATACCACTGTTATAAAAGCTCAAATTTCACATAGTTATTCACAAATACTATAAATAAAAATTATATATTCGAAAAGCTAATTCACTTTCCTACATTTCATGTCTTTACACCATATTCAAATTTATAGTAAAATTACCTTGAATAATCCCTCCAAGTTAACATAATATTATTTTTCCATATTTGCATTGCAACTAACACATCATGAGAGATCATCATTAGATAACACCCACCCTATACCTATTTTGTAGTTAATCTATTCAATTTGAATTCCTTTACACTAATGTTTAAGTATTTTCAATAATTTTTGTAATCTTGATACCTTAATAAACTTTGATTTATTAATCAACCTTTTACCTATGTTGTGATTTTGATTTTCTATTTTATGAGTGAAGCCTATGCTAGGTGTGAAGATGTTTTGTTGAAGTATTGTGGTTTTTTTTGGGTATGAGACGCATTCCTGAAATATATGCATACTATGTGCTATTTGGGTGCCCAATAAGCATGGTGACATGCTTATAAAGCAGTGGTGCAATATTTCTTGTTCTTCACATTTATTTGTTGGGCAAAAAAATATTAAACTATTCAAATTATTTTTGATTAAGTGCACCTATTATATATTTTCTAAGTATGTTGTAACATGGATTTTATAAAATCCATTTTATGAAGGTTGGTGAGGAGTTTATCCTCTTCAATAATATTGTTTAATGATTATGAACATCATAGGGATAGTCATCCAAATTACAATCTCCTTCTAACTTAATATATCAACAAAATTGAAAAGTCCATGTGATCTTTTGGTGATCATTCCATCTTACCCAAGATACGGGATACCCTATCAAAATGTTGTAGGGGAACACTTAATTTATCCTCATAGTCTTACATGTGTTGCACATTGAAATATGACTTCATCTTTCTTAGGCACATGTGCACTTAAACATCACCTCCAAAATCATATGGTGGGATATTCATATGAAGGTTGAAAGTGGGTTTAAAAGTGTTCGATGGAGTCTAGAGTTTATAGCATTGATACCACTCATTCTACAAAGGTTTACATCCTCCTTTGTCTCCTCAAATATTTTGGGGTTATATGTTAAAGTATTTGTAGTCGCTTGAGAAGCTTCAACTAGATCTATCTTAGTCAACTATTGAGATTTTCTAGTCACACATTTGTAATTTTGTTCTTTGCTTTAAAAGCATAGGATTTGGTTGCACATAGAGAAAATTCAATAGATTCTTTGATACTAACTTGTAGTGTTCCTATACCGAAAATGGAACTACTACTAGAAGTAGTATAGGAACAAAGACGAGGATATATAGAATAAATTAATTAGTTACTGTTATGTTATTTTCTATTAAGAGTTGGTTGGTTAGTATTTAATATATATTATTGAATAAGGGAGAGAAGATGAACTTGATCATCCCCATTTTGGATCCATATTTCCTTCAATACTAAGTTCGATCACTTTGAGATGTTGGTTATGCCTTTTGGGCTCGCCAACACCCCAACTTCTTTCATGGGACTCAACAATTATTTAGTTGGATCACATCTTAGGCAGTTTATCACTATTTGTCTTTATGACATTGTGATCTTCAACCATACATTGGATGGTCATGTCCAACATCTCTGCCATGTGCGCTCAACATCTTACATGCAAATAAACTTTAGGTAAATATTTAAAAGTATGCTTCCAAGTAGACATTAGATTCTTATTTAGTTTAGATGATTTTCACTAAAGGATTCTTATTTGGTTCTAATGATTTTCACTAAAGGCATGAAGCTCGATCCTTATGATGTGGATTCCCTCTTGAATTCACTTTTACACCATTCTTTCCCTAATCTCAAAAGATTCTTAAGTGAGATGAACTTCTATCTAAGTTAATTTTGTGATTCTCCTAGTTGGAAAATCCCTTACATTCTATCACTAATCAATTCCACTTTGATTGGACTATAGTGATCAATGATAAATTTAAGAAATTGAATATTCTCTTATGTTTGTCACTCATACTCCCTCTTATATGTCTCTAGCAATCATTTCAAATTAAATGTGATGCATACCAACCTGCCTTTGGAGCCGTACTCAAATAGGGTGGCCATTCGATGACCTATCATTTCAAAATTTTATCATCTATCAAACTCAACCACAATACTTATGGGAAAGAATTATATGCAGTTGTGCATAATTTAAAACATTGCCAACATTCCACAAATAAATGGTCTTGCACATGGACCATCATCCTTTGGTATTTATCAATTACAAATTCAAGATGAGAAACATTTTAAGTGGGTAGCATACTTTCAACAATTTCATTTATTGCTCAAATACAATAAAAGTTGTGATAATCAAGTTTTTTATCTCCTTAATTATCTTTGTTAATCTCTTTATTATTAAAGAGAAGAATGAAGGGATTACACAAAATTAAACACTATAGTTCATTAGAATAAGCTATGATTCATTTATACAAAACTAGCACAAAAATGTCACTTCAACTTTCTATATGAAAATAAAGTTGTCACTTTGACATTCTATATTGGCTACTTACAATATCCAGTTGTTGTGTGCATCAAAGTAATATCTCATGTTTCTAATAAATATAGAATGCATACAACACTTTTGTTTTTTTTCCTTCCATATCTCAACACTGTCACTTTGACAAAAATAATTTTGTTGCAAGAAATGTAAAACAAAAAAAATTCACAACTCTTTTATATCATGTCACCATGATTATGCACATATTCCAAAACTCGAAATATTTCTAGAATCAATGCCATACCCATAAAAATCAGCGATGCTTCACCCACACATCTTCTCACATAGCATAAGCTAATGCCATACCCATAAAAATCAGCGATGCTTCACCCACACATCTTCTCACATAGCATAAGCTTCGCTCATCCAATAGAAAATCAAAATCACAACATAGGTTTTACTCATCAATTATTAAATCAAAATTCCATCATAGTTTAATTTTAACATGGCATATGTAACCTATTGTTGATAAATGCAAATTTCATAACCTATCAAGATTGCAACAATTATCGAAAATACTAAAAATAAAATGAATGTTTTAAATAAAAAAGAAGTATATGGATTAATAGTACTAGATATCAAGATGATAACAATTATTAAAAATTCTAAAAATAAAATGAATGTTTTAAATAGAAAAGAAGTATATGGATTAATAGCACTAGAAGTTTAAGAAATGATTTTTTGGATGTTTTAAAACAATTATGAAGGAAGAGTACGGTTTGATACCCAAAAAAATCCTAGACTCTATATCATGTCTTGCACCTAGAATTTCAAGATACTAAAGACATCCTCCATATGCATTTTTTCATTCTCAAGAGAGAATAGAGAAATTTGATATTTGTATTACCATAACAATCATAAACCTCATCTACATTGTAATTGTAGTGATAAAAGAGTTCCAACTTTGGAGGAGTGTTCTCACAACAACATAATATGAGGCAACCTTTTCTCATGATGGTCATAAAGCACATTCTATGGATAGAAATTAGGAGAATAACTATGACTAGAAAATTTGTTGGATTACTGAGAGGGGGGTGAATCAGTAATAGAACAATTTAATCCCTTTTAACCATATAATCCAAGTGTTATATCAATGTATCATTATCATCCAATAACTGCAGAGTAAATAAACAATTAACAAATGAGCAATCATACACATACACAGTACACCAGTGTTTTACGTGGAAACCCAACGCAGGAGAAAACCACAGAATGCTTTATCTTATATGTCTTGAAGAATTACATTCATTGGAAGCACCAACTTCCTTTGTTTTCCAGCTACAACTGGAAGGAGGCTCCAACCCCCTAGTTTCTCAGGCTACAACCTGAGGAAAGCTCCAACTCCCCAATTCTCTAGCTACAACTAGAAGGAGGTTACAACCCCCTATATTCTCCGACTACAACCGGAAGGTGGCTACAACCACTTGTCCTTTCCCTGTCCAACCGCACTGAAGTAGAAGTAGAATGATGGAACCACTGTCACACTATCACTGTGAGATATACCGCTGTAAACCTATACCAATCAACTTGTAATCAACATGTACCATAACCTTAACCATGCATCAACCTGTACCTCAAACTGTGATCAACCTGTACCATAAACAAGTGCATCAACCTGTACCAAATAACTTGTAATCAACATGTAGCATAAACAAGTGCATCAACTATGCACCAACATGTACCATGAACAAGTGCATCAACCATGCACCAAACCTGTACAAATAACCTGTCACAACAAACTATCACAACAACTTGTCCAAACAACCTATCACAACAACCTGTCTCATCAATGTTATCAACCAAATCAGATCTACTCACCAAGATCAATCACCAAGACAACTCTCAAAGATGTGCATCAACCAAGTATAACACAATAACTCATAATCATCACCAATATCTATATGTGCTTCTGATAATATAAGTATGATACATCATCCATAAACCATGTGTCAAAAATACTACTAACAAGTGCCTCCAACCATGTACCAAGTATGTACCAATAATATATCAACTACTCATCAAGATGTACCAACATCATCAACTATACACCTCATGTATGTGTCAACTCATCAACTACTTGTCTCAACCATGTACCCAACATGTACCTCAACCAAAATCTCTCATCAATTTCATCATCCAAATATGATTTGTAACTCGGTAATAGACCTGGTGTATATGATCACATACCTGCAAACATTCATTAACTTTAATAACAAGAGACTAGCATTTATCAAACTTTTCTTTAGTCTCACATGACTAGTTTTGGATTAGTCAACAACCCTAACTTGAAATAATCATAACTATGTACCTGTAATGAATAAAGATCTGAAATGGATACACAATGTTCTTCAGTGTGTTTTTTCAATTCCTCCAGGTTTCACTACTTGGAACCTCTCAGAAAATGAGTTATAGCAAAAATGGCATACCTTGTTGAATTATGGTTTATTCTAGAGAGAGACCTTGTAGAGCCTGCCCCACACGGAGTATTTGTTGAATCAATCTGAAAATGTTACACAACATACTAAATACTATACTATAACCAACACATTTGGTCTTAATGAATTTGTATCTGTTATGAAAAATTTATGACATTTTTACCTGAAACACATGTTTTAGACTAGTTTTAGGACTAGCCACAAACCCTATTTTCCACGTAGTGTAACTTCAAAAATACAATGACCCACAAGCTGAATTTTTTACCAAATATACTTGGATATGTTTCCTCAATGAAATAGAAACTTCAAGGTTTGAATCATTCTAGAAAAAAAATTATTGTGAAAATGGTGAGATGACCTGTAAATAACATACCTTAGAAAGCATCATCAAAATAATTTATCCTTCCTTCAATTATGGCCTTCTTTTCTTCACCCTCCCTCAGAAATTCGGCTTAGATATCCTTTGGTTACCTCAAACACCTATATATATTCAATATTCTCAAGTGTGATGTAAAATGAGAGAGCCTTGCCTCTTATTTATACCCTCCAAGTACCTTCCTTAAAAACATCTGCTAGGTCACTTTGCCCACTTTCCTTATTTTAGGGTTAGCCCACTTCTAATTTCTCCATTAAATTTATTATTTAAATAATTTATTTTATATTCACTTTGAATTATATTACACTCATCACTTCACTTTATTATTTACCTTCTAAAATCTCTTAAACCACTTTGACTACTTTGACCTTTTGGGGCTTCTAGATGACATATGAGGGTCCTCCAACTTTGTAAGGCTATAACTCTCAAACCATGAGGAGTTATGTGATGTTCCACATACCACCAGAAATGGAATGACTTGTACTATCCATATAGAATAGTATTACCTGAAAATATATCAAAAATAATACCATTATCCATCAAACAAACCTGGGTTCTCCAACTTCTCATGGCCATAACTCTCTAACCATGAGGAGTTATGTGACATTCCACATACCACCGGAAATGGAATGACAATAAATATCCATCTAGGATAGTTTCACTGACAAATCCATTGGCCTTCATCTCATTATTCCATAAATAATCATGGTTTCTCTAACCATACTTCTAGGATAACTCAATCCGCAAAGCATCTTCCCGTGAGGGCTTTCACCATAAGGGGACCACTTTGGAGTTCATCCATTTGTACTTATTATCAACCATGACAAGACAATAATGAGTCATATTTACATCAAACAAACTTGGGTCCATTACCCAAACCTTGTTCTACCGGACTTTCTCCAAGGGTTGACATCAATATATAATATCACTATCCAATAGTTGACATCAATGACAACCAACAATCCATACCAATTATCCATCAACCTAAGCCAATTGTCTGACAATCTCCCCATTTGACATTGATGGCAACACCAACATGAATGGCAACACTTAGTCATGATAACATTCATGTTTATACTCTTTATCAATATTTCTATCTCTCCCCCTTTGACATCAATGGCAAAGGGTATCTCCCTTTGGGGCTGCTCCCCATGTCTACGTACCTTTGATTTTTCTTTATGTTTATAATCCTTTGATTACTCTCTTTCCCTTCATATGAATAATATCTCCCCCTTCGAAAAAGGGTATCACTCTGAAGTCATATCGCTCATTCTTCCCTTGTGACAATTGCTCCCCTTTGAAACATGCCTCTATGCTCTCTCTCCAAGCATTTACCTTTGCATCTGATAAATCTCTCCCCCCTTTATCCTATTTACGGTGCTTCCTCGTGTATATCTAAGACATATAAGATAAGCATTCAAAAGCATTCATTTTGGAGTAGAAATTACTCCTAGTCTCTGGCGAAGATACTCAACAGCTTCCCGTAAAAGTAGTTTTGTAAATATGTATGCCACTTGTTCTTTTTTTCCCACATATTCAACTCTGATATTCTTCTCTACAACTCATTCTCATAGAAAGTGATACTTGATTGGAATGTGCTTCATCT
Organism: Picea engelmannii; assembly: GCA_009831015.1. Lineage (NCBI taxonomy): Eukaryota > Viridiplantae > Streptophyta > Pinopsida > Pinales > Pinaceae > Picea > Picea engelmannii. Next base: position 409,673 of record ML798350.1, on the reverse strand, counting down.
TGGACTGTATCACCGGGTTTTTTGAGATATTGATGGCACTTGTATTATCACAATAGATTGGAATGGACTCATCATACTCAACTTGTATATCTGTCAAAGTTTGTTTCATCCAAAGAACATGTGTACAACATGTTGTTGCTACAATATACTCTGCCTCGGCTGTAGATAGAGATACTAATGATTGTTTCTTAATTAGCCATGATACTAAACACTCACTCAAGTAGAACGCTGCTCCACTGGTGCTTCATCGGTCATCAATGCAACATTCCCAATATGCATCTGTGTAGGCAATAAGTGATAGATCCTTTCCTTTTGGATACCATAATCCAAACTCTTATGTTCCATTGAGATATCTGAAAATTCTCTTCACTGCTAATACATGTGATTCCTTTGGTGTTTCTTGAAATTGTGCCACCTGTCCAACTATCTCCATTACATATGGTTTGGATGTTGTCACATATAGTAGGTTGCCAATCATTGAACCGTATTGCCTCTGATCTATAGACTTTGAATCATCATCTTTGCTTAACTTGCAATTGGTTTGCATGGGAGTGATAACTGGTTTGCAATCTTCCATTACGAACCTCTTTAGCATTTCTTTGATATACTTGGTTTGAGACATAAAAATTTCTTGGTTGCTTTGACATATCTGAAGTCCCAAAAAGAAGGATAGTTCTCTAAGTAATGGCATTTCAAATTCATTTTGCATACCCTTTGAAAATTTCTAACTTAACCTGTCATTAGTACTTCCAAAACAATATCATCAACATAAATTTCAATTAATAAAATATTACCTTGAGTTACATTGATGTAGAGGTTGTTGTCTGCACTTCCTTTCCATAGTTCGTAGGGAGGTTTTTCATTGTTGTTTCTGAGCATTACTCTATTTTGAATGTGAATTGATGTATGCACTACATGTGTCCAAAAAATATCTGCCAATTTGGAATCCATTAGCATTGTTCAAGCCATTTCCTGTGTAATTATCATCCATTATGATAATATTGTTTTTTCTTTGAACCACTCTCTGAACCAATCTATGAATCCATGCTCTCATCCACTATCATATATTTGTCCAAACCTGCTAAGTGTTCTTACGAATCCATCTATGTCCATACTGTCCAAGACTCTACTTATGAAACTGTCCATAATGCTGACCCATTTATCACTATACTATCACAAAGTCTTGATTAATATATCAAACTTTACTTCTGCTAACTGATTTCTTTGAATCTGTCTTCTCAAACTCTACAAGCTGCTTGAAGGATGGTTCTTTGGTCTGTCACAACTATCGCATAGACTCCCCCTATCTAATATTCATATTACTTGGGAGTCTCTAAGTCGGATGGCTCAGAACAATTCCTGCTCTGATGTGTATTCATCATCATCTTCATTGGTAGATTCATCATCATCTTCATTGGTATATTTATTATCTCTCTAAGCTCTGACTTCTTTCTTTCTGTCTGTGGATTCATCTTTCACTACAATGCCTGAAAGTACAATCTCTTGAACCTGTTCCTTATTTACCTGTCCTTCCTTTCTTTCATTTATTTTCCAAACCTTTATGTATCTAACATCTTTCATTTTCTCTGTAGAATTTTCTTCATCTCGTTTTATTGCCAATCTTGTGATCTCTGGTACCTGGTCTTTGTTCACATGTTCTTCTTGTTTTCTTATCCATGCTTTCTTATATCTGATATCAGTATTCTCTTTCATGGAAGTATCAATCATGCTTCTACAATCACTGGCTATGTGTCCATAGTTATGAAATTTGTAACACTCAATGTTACGTACGACCACATAGGCACTTCTTGCTTGAACATTTCTTTTATAATCCCTTCAATCTTCAACCTTATGTCCAAAGTTAGTACAATAAAAACAATTACCATAAAATAAATTTGCATACGTGGGAGTGAATGATCTTCTTTGGGGTGTAGTCCTTCTAAATTTTTGCCTTGACTGATCATGATCATGATTGAAGCTTCTTTGTGGCTTGAACATGGATGGTCGTCTTGAATATGTATCTTCAATAGTTTTCTTAGATTCTGGTTGACCATGATTTATTCCTTTGAGTACTTTTGCATAATTCTTTCTATTTTATTCATTCTTCTTTTCTAGCAACCTAGAGTGCTTCTCTTCATTCTCTATAATTGATGTGGATGTTTATGTCTCGTCAACGTTCTTTTTGAGCTTGACGATTTTGCTTCTCAATGTGACAACTTCTTCTTCAAGCTTCTCCACCTCTTCTTCTTTCTTCAATATCTGAGACTTCATGACTTCTTCTATTCTTTTCGCTTCTTCAATCTGAATTTTTAATGTGATTATTTCTTCTTCAAGTCCTTTCTCTTCTTGACCAAACTCCGCCTCAAGTTGGTTTAGATCGTTAGTTATTTCCTTAAGATGATCTGTCAATATCTTCTCTCTCATTTTTGCTTCTTCCTTCTGTGCTGCTATGTTGGTTTCCAAACATTGATTTTGATATTCAAGATTTTCTTCAATCTTTATGGATTCTTCTAGCTGAGTTCTTAAGTTCTCGATGACCTATTGGGATTCTTAAAAAATGTGAACACTTTCTTTTTGTATCATCAATTCATTCTTGAGTGAATTGTTTTTTTCTCTTAGTTCATCTAAAGAACTAATATATTCTTATTTATAATTGTCTTCCTTTTCAATTAGTTTTTCTTTCTCATTTCCTTCATGACATTTTATTTCAAGATGTCCACATTTTTCACAATTAAAACAAAACAACATACCTCTAGTGATTATGTATTCTTCATCTTCTGAATCTGCTTGACATGGTGAACATAATTCTTCTTGATTTGTATCTGCATCTTCTTTGACATTTTATGAATCTTTGATGGGTGAAGAATATATTTCATGTAACTTATCCCAAAGTTCTTTTGTTGATGAACATTTACCAACATTTTCTCTTACCAGATTAGGTAATCCTTCCCAAATGAAATCCATTGCTATTTTGTTATTCTTCCTCAATTCCTTCTTGGCTGCAGTCTTTGTCATTTTTGAACTATCATATCCTATAACAATTGATAGCCAAATATAATGTCCTTGTGCCTGTAAAAATAATTATGTCCTTATGCTCCACATATCATACTTAAAACCATTCTGACCATTAAACATTGGTACTCCATTCTCAGAATAATCCATGATCTCCTTCTAGTGGTTAAACTGTTTCCTGAAGGAACCTGCTCTAATACCAATTGTTGGATTACTAAGAGGGGGAGTGAATAAATAATAGAGCAATTTAATCATTTTTAACCATATAATCCAAGTGTTATATCAATGTATCATTATCATCCAATAACTGCAGAGTAAATAAACAATGAACAAATGAACAATCATACACATACACAGTACACCAGTGTTTTATGCGAAAACCCAAAGTGGGAGAAAACCACAGAATGTTTTATCTTATATGTCTTGAATAATTACATTCATTGGAAGAACCAACTTCCTTTTTTTTCCAGCTGCAACTAAAAGGAGGCTCCAACCCCCTAGTTTCCCGAGCTACAACCTAAGGAAGCTCCAACTCCCCAATTCTCTAACTACAACCAGAAGGAGGCTACAACCCCCTATGTTCTCCGGATACAACCGGAAGGTGGCTACAACCACCTGTCCTTTCCCCATCCAACCATATTGAAGTAGAAGTCACTAGTACATATTGTAAAAATTTTGACGTTCTATTTGCGGCGTTATGGACAAAATTGGCCATACTGTCGAAAAATAGAGGAATTTTTTTTTCCACATTGCCCGATAACATCGCTATTGCCACGTTGTTGTGTCTCTTGCCACGTTGTTGTCTCTATTGCCACGTTATCGTCTCTTTTGCCATGTTTTCCACATAGTCGTCTCTCTTGCCACATTTTCCACATAGTCGTCTCTCTTGCCACGTTTCCCACATAGTCGTCTCTCTTGCCACGTTTGTGAAGATAGTTTTCGTAGTTGCGATGTTGTGGAAACTAAGTTTCCCCCCTCCAATGGTCACCTAGTATTTTGACCAAGTCAACTTTGATTTGGTCAATGATCGTCAGAATTGTGACATTATAAAATCTATAAATATGTTGCATTTTACAAATGTTGCGACAAGTTTGCTATAATAACGACACTTCAAAAAGGGTTTGTGGGTCTTTTCAACTAGAGTAAAACTATTAAAAGACATTGTACTAGGTCTCTTCTTGTTTCGTTTTAATTTTCTGATCGGTCGAATTTTATTGGAAACAATTATTAAAAGACATTGTACTAGGGCTAGAGTACATGATGGGAAACGGTGACCTGTGAATGGGGCCAACGTTGAAATTTTTTCAAAATGTTTCTATATGACATCATACATCCTTGAGTATTGAAACCCTCCCATACCTTCAAGGCATTTGTCTAGTCTAACCATATCAAATTTCGATGCATACATGCACATATTGAAGAAATTTCAACATTGGTCCCATTCACTACTCACTATGCGGGGTCGGTTCATGGCATTTTTGGTGGTTGAATTGGAAGTTCCATGACATTTCAAAAGAGTTCCAACAAATATTCTACAGATGGAAACAATGACATTTTCCAATGAGACGCCCATTATGAACATTGTTGCAAACATGGACGATCTCAAAGATTATGTGGTCGGGACATTATACATCCTTGAGTCTTGAAACCCTCACATACCATCAAGGCATGTGTCTAGTCTAACCATGTCAAAATTTGATGCATGCAAGCACATATTGAAGAAATTTCAACGTTGGCCCCATTCACTAGTGCTCACTATGTGGGGTCGGTTCATGACATTTGTGGTGATTGAATTGGAAGTTCCGTGACATTTCAAGAGAGTTCTAACAAAGATTCTACGGATGGAAACAACGACATTTGAAAAATATGAGATGCCCCATTATGAACGTTGTTGCAAACATGGACGATCTCAAAGATTATGTGGCCGGGACATCAAACATCATTGAGTCTTGAAACCCTCCCATACCATCAAGGCATGTGTCTAGTCTAACCATGTCAAATTTTGATGCATACAGGCACATATTGAAGAAATTTCAACATTGGCCCCATTCACTACTCACTATGTGGGGTCAGTGCATGACATTTTTGGTGGTTGAATTGGAAGTTCCATGACATTTCAAGAGAGTTCTAACAAAGATTCTACAGATGGAAACAACGACATTTGACAAATATGAGATGCCCCATTATGAACATTGTTGCAAACATGGACAATCTCAAAGATTATGTGGCCGAGACATCATATATATTCATTGAGTCTTGAAACCCTCCCATACCATCAAGGCATGTGTCTAGTCTAACCATGTCGAATTTCGACGCATACATGCACAATGAAGAAATTTCAACGTTGGCCCCATTCACTACTCACTATGCAGGGTCGGTGGACAAAATTTCACTATGTCATTCACCTTCAAGGTAGGCTCCATTCACTATGCTCACTATGATACATCCATTGTATTAAATGTTGATGCAAACATGGATGATCTCAAATATTGTGCAGGGACATCAAACATCCTTAAGTATCGAAACCCTCCCATACCTTCAAGGCGATTACCTAGTTTAACCATGTCAAATTTCGATGCATACGGGCATAGATTGAAAACATTTCAACATTGGCCCCATTCACTACTCACTGTGCGGGGTCATTGGAAGAAATTTTTGATGAGTGTATTTGAAGTTCCATGATAAATTTCAAGATAGTTCCGACAATGATTCTTTAGAAGGGAATGACAATGAGAGGTGCAAAATGATGAATGTTGATGCAAATATGGATGATCTCAAAGATTATGTGGGGACATCATACATCATTGAGTATTGAAACCCTCCCATACCGTCAAGCCATGTGTCTAGTCTAACCATGTCGAATTTTGACGCATACATGCACAGTTTGAAGAAATTTCAACATTGTCCCCATTCACTGCTCACTATGTGGGGTCAGTGCAAGATGACATTTGTGGTGGGTGAATGACAACAGTAATAAAAATGATGAGCTGATGACATCATCCTCAGAAGAATCTGTGAGTGAAGATGATGAGATGATGACATCGTTCTCACCAACATATGTCCACTTAGTCGCAATGACACATCTTTGATATCCTCCAACATTAAAGAAATCCGCACATCAGCAGGAAGTTTAAACATTTTCAATAAGTGTGAGTCATTCATGCATTCTCCTACCTCATGGAAATTCTCTTGTGATCATTCTCAATATTATTCACATAACCCCCACACTATATTCCCCTTAGTTACTCAATAATCCAAATTTAGAAATGGCCATTGATGGCACTGAAAAGGAAGGAGATGCTTGAGGGATTGTTGAGTAGAGAAAGGAAACATTTTCCCTTGTGTTGTGTATGGAATGGAAGAGATGTTTTCCCTTATACCCAAACATCACTCACAGAACCACTCTATATATCTTCTCATCTCGTCTTTGTTTTGTTTTAATTTTCTGATCGGTCAAATTTTAAAGGAAATAACTATTAAAAGACATTGTACTAAGGCTAGAGTACATGATGGACAATGATGACCTGTGAATGGGGACAATGTTGAAATGTTTTCAAAATGTTTTTGTATGACATGATCATACATCCTTGAGTCTTGAAACCCTCCCATACCATCAAGGCATGTGTCTTGTCTAACCATGTCAAATTTCGATGCATACATGCACATATTGAAGAAATTTTAACATTGGCCCCATTCACTAGTGCTCACTATACGAGGTTGATGCATGGCATATTTGGTAGTTTAATTGCAAGTTTCATGACATTTCAAGAGAATTCCAACAAAAATTCTACGAATGGAAACAACGACATTTGAAAAATATGAGACGCCCCATTATGAACGTTGTTGCAAACATGGTTGATCTCAAAGATTAAGTGGTCGGGACATCATACATATTCCTTGAGTCTTGAAACCCTCCCATACCGTCAAGCCATGTGTCTAGTATAACCATGTTGAATTTCTACGCATACATGCACAGTTTGAAGAAATTTCAACATGGCCCCACTCACTTACTACTCACTACTCAACATGGCCCCATTCACTATGCTCACTATGAGACATCCATTATATTGAACGTTGATGCAAACATGGATGATCTCAAATATTATGCGGGGACATCAAACATCCTTAAGTAAACCCTCCCATACCTTCAAGGCAACTATCTAGTTTATCCAAGTCAAATTTCGATGCATACGGGCACATACTGAAAACATTTCAACGTTGGCCCCATTCATTGCTCACTGTGCCCACAAATATATATCATCTCCAAATAAATTGCATTCGCGCTCTTCTTAGCATATCACTTGGGTTGGGTTTTCTTGATTTGCAGTTTCATTCGCTCAGGGAATTCATTCTCAGCTAATGCATTGGTCATTTTGTAAAGTCCTTATCATGTGTTGTTTTCTGGTTATCTGTGTGGTTAATTTACCGGTTTCGTTAGGTTCCAAAGCGGGAGGATTACACGCTCTTATTGGTATATTGCTTGGGTTTTCTTGATTCGCAGTTCCACTCTCTCGAGGGATTCATTCTCAGGTATGCATTGGTCTATTTGTTAAGTCTTTTCTATTGTATTTTTTTGGTTATCTCTGCCATTAATTTCCTGCTTCTGTTAGGTTCCAAAGCGGGAGGATTATTGTGTAATTAGAGGGTTTTAAGGGCGGATATGGGGAAGAGGAATCCATCAAAGAAGCCAAAGGTGAAGAGAAAGCAAGAAAAGATGAGCACAGTCTTCACCTGCCCTTTCTGCAACCACGAGAGCAACGTGGAGTGTCGCATGTGAGTAGTTCTATGCCCATTTTTTCTTTTTTAAATTCAAATCCTAATCCTAAACCCTCGCAGAGTAAGTTTTGGACATTATGTGTGACTTGACACTGAGCCTTGTGAAAACAATGGCTAATATTTTCTTTCTTTTTCTGGGTTTTCCTTTATTAACCCACAATGATCATATTGGTCCTCTAATTTGATAACAAATTTATTTAATATTTGAAGATGCGAAAAAAGTTGCAGAGAAGTTGAAATTTAATTCGATTAAAGTTCGATTCAGGTTGATTAAAGTTGTCTAATCTGATGAACGCAATCTACTATCTTTCTCATATGGAAAATTTTACCCAAAAGTAACCATGGGGATTTTGTTGTGAAGAAATTATTTTCTTATGCTTTTGCTATCTTTCTCATATGAAAAAATTTACCCAAAAGTAACCATGGGGATTTTGTTGTGGAGAAATCATTTGCTTAGGCTTTACATGGCCAGAAAATGAATAGAGGGATTAACTTTAGAACTCGAAGTTTTATGCACTGTTTGCTTGAAGTGGGAGAAAAACAAGATAAATGGGTCATAAAATTATGGACGAGTTGCATATGCTTTAGACTAACCCTCTTCTTCCAAAATATCTATTGTCATTTGTAATTTAAGTTTGTAGATGTCAGCTCATTGAAGTAGGGCGACAATCTGAAGACTCTTCATTGGACTTTTGACACATAATGAGCATTTCAAAATTTGAAAGAAGCTCTTTTCCATGTATCATGCTTGCCCTTCTTGACTCGCAACATGTTAAGTAGGGTGGAAATTTGAAGACTCTTCATTGGACTTTTGACACATAATGAGAATTTCAAAAGTTGAAAGAAGCTCTTTTCCATGTATCAATGCTTGCCCTTCTTGACTTTCAACACCTTCTGAAATTGTTGCAAATGTTTCACAATAATCCATAGGTGTTGTTTTTAATCAGGGAGGACATCCAGTGGCATATCATTCATAGACCTTGTTCCAATCCATGTTCAACTAAAACACTTATGATAAGGAATTTTATGTGTTGGTTGAAGCACTCAAGCAATGACAACACTTATTGGAGGCATTTTGGTGTGCATAAAACTTTGTTGTTCCTGCAAAGGAACTTATTTTGCTCTTCCACTGAGAAAAGAGTGTAAGACTATGTTAGGAGGTGTTTACATAGTAGTCAAAAAAAATATTCAAATAGATAGCTTGCGTTGTGTTTTTCCTCAGGTTGTTCCTGGCTATGGAACAGTTCCAAGGCAATCTATGGAGGCTTTGAAAAGCCTCCCCCGCTTTAGGCCTCAAACTGGCTCTTGGGCCAGAGGGTAACTCTTGAATAATTTCAATGTTGACTACCAATTGTCACTGCTAGTAGCAGCATTAATCTATAATCTTTAATTTTCAGATTTCTATTATTGATAGATTAAATGAGATAGGGGAATAAGACAAAAACAAGCCATTACATTCAAATCCTCATACCAGGGCCTTTACCATTGGCCCATCTTTATCCCACATTGAAGGCACATAATATTTATTGGATGGAAGATGAAGAAGAAATTTATAGGAAAACATATGTCTTAACACTCAATGAGAATACAAGCAGGTGCACGTCACTCAACCGGTAGAGATTGGCTTTATGAGATTGTGGAAATGAGTGAATATGCCTGAAATATTTCAACAATAAACAGCAAGAAAGAGTTAGTAAAATTAAGAGGTAAAATACAGAAATTAGAGAGGAACAAGGTCTGCAAGAGATTGATGAATCCCATCTTCCGTAATGAAATCAACACCACATCCCATCTTTCCTTCAGTTCCTGGATGGTGAATGAGAACCTTTTCCAGAATCTCGCTTTCATGTTGAGGTTGTAGCCTATCACCATTGTTATAACCTAAGTTACCAGGATTTAGATATGGATATGGATCCGGATTTGTCATATTTTTGAAAAAACAGGATCTGGATATGGTAGGGAAACACAGGTACAAATACAAAAATCATTTTTATAATTTTTAAAAATAAAACTTATATAAAAAATTATACATACAAATTCTTAATTATATAATTTAAATAACTAATCTAATACATTAATAAAATATTAATTATTTATGAAGTTATATAGTATATATACATTATAATTCCAGTTGCTCAAGATTATTATATATATTAATTACTTGTTGCTCTTTATATATACATTATTTAATATTATTTATATCAACAACCCAAATCATTTAAACAATGGAATGCCTTAATTTTACTTTATAAGGTTAAAGGCTATGTTATTGGGGTCCACGCGTGGTTACTTTTACCTTATTATAAGGTTAAAGCCTATAAATACTGAAATGAAGAATCATTTTCATTGAATAGAGTACAAGGTTGTACAAGGTTGATTTCTTTAAAAATCTCGTACAGTTTAGTAGAACTATTAGAGGTTTTCTCTACATAACTTTTAGTGTTTGATCCGTAGGACCTTTTAATGACTTATGGTTGAGTTTTAATTTTGCATGCGTTAATTAACCACTTGAGAAACTTAGCGAAAGAATGAGGAAAGAAGAGGAATTATTACATCCATATACATATATGCAGATCTAAAATGAAATAATAAACAACAAACCATAACACGCAGATTGATAATGGAGTTCGGCACAACTTTGCCTACGTCTCCGGGCCTTTTTCTCTGTGGGGGAGGCTTCTTTATTTCTGTTCAAAAGCTCAAAAGTACATCTCTGCAATGCCAAATGGCTACAAGACTGATCTAGTCATGTTCGCCCAGATCTCTAGAACCATGCAAAGAAAACGACACGCAAAACAGACGTCCGGAGCTCCCAAAAATGGTCCGACAACGTCTCCTCCTCAAAAGCTTCTCTGCCTCCAAATGGCTTTGGCTTGGCTTCTCCTCAGCATAATTCTGCTCTAAATGCCCACTATGGCCTCAAACAGGCCTGGGTTATATAGCTAGGAAGTTGGTTGCTCATCTCCAACTTCCTCCCAAAATTTAGGCTCCAAAACTACCCAATAACTCCCAAAAATGGAGAAAATACATCAAAAATGGGCTTAATTACAATTAAAAACCAAAAATTGGTTACAAAACCCACTTTATAGTTATAAATCGGGCCTAACCCCCTCCATCCACGCGCGGGCCCCCTTGAACGGTCATATGCTTGTTAATATGGCCAAGCGCTAGCCCAAAGGGCTAAGCACTGGCCCCAAACTGCGTTGACACCTGGTCCTATGGCGGTTATATAAGGCCACGGGCCTAACTATTGTAACCGCCCCCGCGCGTTTGGTGGATTAGTTCCGGGTCACATGGGACCCTTCATACATCCGCAAGCCAATGGTTACATACTCTGCGCATTTGGTTGCCCCGCACTCCGGTTATATGAAACGGTCGTATACCATTGCAAAGGGCTGGGGCTAAGCCCCGGCCCTTTCCCCTTGTGGCTTCAAACTTGAACCAAATTCAAATGTAATTTTTGTCGTTGGTATAATAAGAACCACCGGCCGGGCGGGCGGTTATCCCAGCCCTGCCAGTCCGTTGCCCACCGGGAGGTCGCAGGTTCGACCCCCGGCCATGCCATACCAATTTTACATAAACTGACGAACCAATCACCAGGTGCCACATGGCAGCACTTGACTGGGCCACGTGGCACCTTAACCACCAAACATAAACTGACACGCGTCAACTGCCAATTGGTCCACGTGCATGCCACGTCAAACTGTCGTACTGCCAGGTCACTTTGCCACGTCATCTTCCATACTGTCCCGTCATTCTGCCATGTCAACTGCTGACGTCACCCATGCCACGTGTCACCCTTTCAGTGGTGACACGTGTCACCTCGGGATAGGTCCCGCTGTACTCCCGTACGTCCAAATTTGCCTGACACATGTCATCTCCTAGAGCTACCACATGTCACCTGTACGGACCTACCACGTCAACATACGGACATGCCACGTCAACATCCGTACGGACTGTACGGACTGCACAGTCAGCAATTTTTTTTGCCTGTTTGACTTATCGGACAGAACGCGATATCTTCTCCATACGGAACTTGTTTGACAAAGTAAATATACCACCAGAATCAGGAAGACGAGACAGACGCAATGGAACAGGTTTCGTTGCATTCCGAGCACTTTCATTTTTGAGCATTTTTCAAGCCCTATCAGGCTTCTGGATCCGATTTCGGATCACACCTCCCCACAATAAGACCTTTTGGTCCCAAAAAGGTTACTGACCAGTCAACAAGCTCGGGATAGGCCACCCGACTTTCTCTCTGTCTCTGAACTCTGTCCTGTGCACCTGTCTCATCAAGATCAACTGTAACACAATCATGACAACTGACAGTATATTGTTAGCCATTTGAACCCTGTTGCATCTTACTGAAGCCACTATCATCCATGTAGAAAACATTGCTAATGACAACATCAAAAAGATGACTGCAAATGAACTGATATACTTTAGATATCTGCACGACATGAGCTTATCGTGAAGCAACTTATGATTGATTTTCCATTCAACAACCATATCTTGTTCTTTCTTAAGATCAATTACTTCATTTGAAACAATTATTGGTGTGTTGCATGCTTGCACTGCATTCGTTAATTGTTCCCTTGTTTGAAGTGTTTTATTTTCTTTAACACGATGAGCATGAACCACATAATCATGACCTGCTTTAGTGAATTGATATTGATTCTTTGTCCTGTATAAGATTGCCTTACGATCAAATAAGTATGGACTACCTAAGATCATTCCACATTCTCTTAACAACACAACATCACAAGTCACTTCGTCCACATACTTAGATGAAATTGCAAATTTGATTGTGCCCTGTTTTGTTATGTGTATTTGATGATGATTGCTCATCCATTTAAGTGTGTAAGGCTTATGATGAGTTTGTGTTTTTAACCCCAATTTCTTAACCAATTCTTTTGAGATTAGATTAGATTGAGATCCATTGTCGATTAATGTGTCTATCTTAGTGTGTCGCATGATTACCC
>ML798350.1:375701-396853 GCA_009831015.1 Picea engelmannii | reverse complement strand
TTAAGTGTGTAAGGCTTATGATGAGTTTGTGTTTTTAACCCCAATTTCTTAACCAATTCTTTTGAGATTAGATTAGATTGAGATCCATTGTCGATTAATGTGTCTATCTTAGTGTGTCGCATGATTACCCTTATATGAAACAAGTTGCTTCTACAATCAATATTTTCACCATTTTTACCTGTCATACCAACCAAGGAAATCTTTGACTCGTCACCTGAATCCGATCCCAAGTCTGTGGGTTTTGATGTCGTTTCCACTGTTTGCATTCCCTTCTTTTCTTTGAACCACTTTGGCCTCTTCTCGGGATGCAACTGCCAACATCTGTCCTCATCGTGTCCCTCTTTCTTGCAATGCTTGCAAGAGGGCTTTCCTTCCTTATTTGTCACTGCATTTGCATTCTTGCCATTGCCATGCCTTTTCCTCTTGTCCTCTTTCCTCGAAGACTACGATTCCCCTGACACACCTGTTTTCCCTGCTTCAATATACGTAGCTTGAACAGAAACCTCATCAAGGTTAGTGAGTCCAAACATGAAAACAGTGTTTCTAATATGCGCAGGCAAACCTCCTATATACTTCATAAGGGTTTCTTGTGTTTGCAAAGGAATGTCTAACATTAATGCCATTTTTCTAAATCCATCGGTGTATTCCTGCACTATTTGTCCTTTTCTTAGTTTTAAAGATTGCCATTCAATTATTGCTTTTTCTTTATAACCCAAAGGATAGAATTGTTTCCTAAGTGCAGAAAAGAAATCCTTCCATGATGGAAATACATTACCCACATTTTGTGTTCCTTTTTCCAGCTTGCTTTGCCACCAGATAAGAGTTGTACCTGCAAGTCTCAAAGATGCCAACTTGATTTGTGTGGCCTCATCCTCGATCTGTTGCACACTGCAGTATACCTCCATCTGCCTGATCCAGTTATCAATTTTTTCTGCATTCACTTCACCATCATATATGGGCAACTCAAATTTTACATCAAGTTTTAACAATGGCATTTCACGTTTATTCTTATGAACATTTTTCTTTCCACTAGATTTAGAACTTGAACTTGAAGAAGAAGGAGAAGAAGGAGGTGTTGATGGAAGTGAAGGAGGAATCTGAGGATGGTCCTCTTCCTCTTCACTTATTCCCTTTGAAAAATCACCCAAAACTGGTCGCTTCCATTCCAAGTAATCTTCGTACAAGACTTTCACCATCTCCAACATGGCAAGGAATGTTTTCCAGAATTCTTTCTCATCTTGATAAATCCCTTCTTTCGATGCCTTCTTCTCGCTGTGAGAAGCTCTTTTTCTCAATCCAATTAATGGATTCTCTGCAACAAGCTCACCTTCACCATGCTATAGCTTTTCCCTGGTTAACATGCAAAACTCAAATCCAAACGTCAACTAGTTCTGATACCACTTGATCCGTAGGACCTTTTAATGACTTATGGTTGAGTTTTAATTTTGCATGCGTTAATTAACCACTTGAGAAACTTAGCGAAAGAATAAGGAAAGAAGAGGAATTATGACATCCATATACATATATGCAGATCTGAAATGAAATAATAAACAACAAACCATAACACGCAGATTGATAATGGAGTTCCGCACAACTTTGCCTACGTCTCCGGGCCTTTTTCTCTGTGGGGGAGGCTTCTTTATTTCTGTTCAAAAGCTCAAAATTACATCGCTGCAATGCCAAATGGCTACAAGACTGATCTGGTCATGTTCGCCCAGATCTCTAGAACCATGCAAAGAAAAAATCACGCAAAACGGACGTCCGGAGCTCCCAGAAATGGTCCGACAGCGTCTCCTCCTCAAAAGCTTCTCTGCCTCCAAATGGCTTTGGCTTGGCTTCTCCTCAGCATAATTCTGCTCTAAATGCCCACTATGGCCTCAAACAGGCCTGGGTTATATAGCTGGGAAGTTGGTTGCTCATCTCCAACTTCCTCCCAAAATTTAGGCTCCAAAACTACCCAATAACTCCCAAAAATGGAGAAAATACATCAAAAATGGGCTTAATTACAATTAAAAACCAAAAATTGGTTACAAAACCCACTTTATAGTTATAAATCAGGCCTAACCCCCTCCATCCATGCGCGCACCCCCTTGAACAGTCATATGCTTGTTAATATGGCCAAGCGCTAGCCCAAAGGGCTAAGCGCTGGCCCCAAACTGCATTGACACCTGGTCCTATGGCGGTTATATAAGGCCACAGGCCTAACTGTTGTAGCCGCCCCCGCACGTTTGGTGGATTAGTTCCGGGTCACATGGGACCCTTCATACATTCGCAGGCCAATGGTTACATAATCTGCGCATTTGGTTGCCCCGCACTCCGGTTATATGAAACGATTGTATACCATTGCAAAGGGCTGGGGCTAAGCCCCGGCCCTTTCCCCCCGCGGCTTCAAACTTGAACCAAATTCAAATGTAATTTTTTTCGTTGGTATAATAAGAACCACCAGCTAGGTGGGCGGTTAGCCCAGCCCTGCCAGTCTGTTGCCCACCGGGAGGTCGCGGGTTCGACCCCCGGCCATGCCATGCCAATTTTGCATAAACCGACGAACCAATCACCGGGTGCCATGTGGCACCTTAACCACCAACCATAAACTGACACGTGTCAACTGCCGATTGGTCCACGTGCATGCCACGTCAAACTGTCGTACTGCCAGGTCACTTTTCCACATCATCTTTCGTACTGTCCCGTCAACTGCTCACGTCACCCATGCCACGTGTCACCCTTTCAGTGGTGACACGTGTCACCTCGGGATAGGTCCCGCTGTACGCCCATACGCCCAAATATGCCTGACATGTGTCATCTCCTAGAGCTACCATGTGTCTCCTGTATGGACCTGCCACATCAGCGTACGAACATGCCACATCAGTGTCCGTACGGACTGCACAGTCAGCGATTTTTTTTGCCTGTTTGACTTATCGGACATAACGCGATATCTTCTCCATACGGAACCTGTTTGACAAAGTAAATATACCACCGGAATCAGGAAGACGAGATGGACGCAATGGAATAGGTTTCATCGCATTCTGAGCACTTTCATTTTTGAGCATTTTTCAAGCCCTATCAGGCTTCTGGATCCGATTTCGGATCAGTGTTACATGATCTAGGAGCACATTTTCTGACTGTCAAGGGGAGGTGGATCTGAAAGGTTCTAAGGCCTTTAGAGTGAAAATCCAGGGTGAGACACTTGTTCCATAGCTCTTTCCCAATAATGGTAGACACTTGTTCCCATGCCGATGTATCCCTTCACTCATATAACCTGGGAAAAGTTCAATCCTTAGGGCAGCCAATCTTGAAGCTAGATGTTCAATAGCCAAAGCATGATTTTTCTGAATATCAAACAAAATGAAATCGCCTGGATCGTCTTCATTATGAAGTAGAGGAAATTCCTACTAGGTCTTTGGATGATTTGAAACATTCCTCGCAAAGGTGGAAACCTTGTTGATATTCCAACGACAAACTTTTCTTCCTTAATGTACATGAATCCTCTCAAAATAAGCTTTAGAGATTCCATGCACAATTTTGTTGGACGAAAACACGAATATCTCTATCTTCACACTCAACTCCGTATTCACACTCAATGAGCACATAAGCAAGTGCACACCACTCAATTGGTAGAGATTCTTGGCATCTGTCAAGTGCATGGCATCTATCAAGTGCAAGCCAAAACTTTCAGTGATTATAGACAACACAGTCTAATGTTATAGAGAGTTAGCAACATTTATGGCAACATTAAAAGACATACTTGAAGGAAGGCGTTGATCACTCTTTTCACAACCTAATAGAAGTGCAAATACCAGCCCACTGCAAAGCTTCCTTATTTGGATGCCTATTTGCATCTTTGAGTCTATGTATGGTTTGTTCTTCATGCATTTTAAATCTTTATGAAGCCCATCTAATAGAAATTCCAGGAGCTCTTGTGATTCATTCTGATTGTGGCCACTAAACTTTAGTGTCAAATTAGTAAATGTTGTTTTTAATAGCACATGGTGTTATTAATGTTCTTCCTGGAGCCCATAGTTTCCTTAATGGACCACAAATGCTAACACACGCTCTCCATTCATGCCCAAATTCCTGTAAGCAACATACGAGTTTCTCAGTTGAAATAACTATCTCTTGAATGTGTAATTGAAAGTTGTTGCTCGTTGATATCTATTAGACCTCCCCAAGGGGTCTAGATAGTGCAAAGAATATGGTAATCGATATAAATTGTATGGGATCTGCCCATACAATTTACATTTACTACACATTACTATAACAAAAGTGTAGAACCATGCATGATTAATGGTGAATTGACACTCATATTAGCCTCAACAGATTTCTCCATAATATCCTTCAGTTTTGCTTGTTGAGTATTCACCTCTAGTGATAGAGGTGTCTTTGAGCATACATAACAAGATCTGTTGGGTTCAAATGGTTCTAATGGAATCATAACCATCTTCCTTGATGGATGTTGTAAGAAGTGTGTCATTCTATAGTTCTTTGAATCATTTTTAAGAAACTTAGTTGTTTTAATTACAATTAGACCTACAATGATTGCATTTGTTGTTGCTATTGCATGAACAATATTTCCTGCAATGCCTTTCTCTTCAAACAAGCTATGCAATTGGATGTCAAAAGAATAAGATTGAATATTAGCAACTGCAATAACAAATTCAACAACTAACTAGTCATCTTTGTCAAATGTCAAACTGCCCATCTCCATAGAAGATTTTAGGGGCGAAATTTCATGAATGGGTGAAATTTGGAAGTTCAAAATTTTAAGGGGGCGAATTTTTACTAAAGTAGTTAAAGTAGTGTTTTCAAAAGCTTAGCCCAAACATTAAATTAAAAAATATATAGGTTAGATTATTCGTCCCCGTAAAATCGTAAAGAAAATCAATGGAAACAAGTTTCGCCATCCAAATTTCATGATTGAACCTTCATTTCGCCTCGATTTTTTGGAATGGAGATTTCTTGGTAAGTAATTCACCCAGAGTTTTTTAAACCAGTGTGTTTTTCTAACTATTTCGCTTGCATTTTTTCAAATAAGGGTTTTATGGAAATGTTTTTTCCCATGGATTTCCTTCAGAGTTTTATAGGATTTCTCCCATAGATTTTTTTGAGGGTTTTATGGGAGTTACTTTGCCCATGGAATTTGGATGTTTTTTTGGACTATTTCTCCTACATTTTGTTCATTTTTCATTTTGTCAAATCGGGGCTTTATGGGAACAAATCCACCCATGGATTTCCTTCAAAGTTTGGAGGTTTATAGGAACGATTTCACCCATCAATTTCCACATGGATTTGCGATTTCACCCATAAATTTCCTTTAGGGTTTTATGGGATTGATTTTTCACATGAAATTTGGATTTCTTTGGACTTTTAAAGTTTTATGGACACACTTATCTGTAGGATCCCTAAAATTGCAGAGTTGCAAAGAGTTTATAGAGATTGCTCCCTAAAAATAAATCAGGAGGGAAGATTTCTCCCTAGTTAGCCCACTCCTTTACATAAATATAGAGAATTTACATGATTTACATAAATATAAAGATTTTACATGTAATGGTTACACGTTTAAACCCAGATGATGAAAACTCTATTGATTCTTAACAATGTTGCGAGATCATAAAAACTCCATATACATATATAAAAAACCAATATACTCTTCCATATTTTATTTTAATTTCAAATTCTTTGATTTATAAAAACTCCATATACATATATAAAAAACCAATATACTCTTCCATATTTTATTTTAATTTCAAATTCATTGATTTATATATTTTTCCCGCTCGTGGAGAGCTTTCAATTTCTTCTACCATAAACAGCTTCCGGATCTTCCTGTAAGCTTTTTTTCAACCTTTGTTTACCCCTTTTCAGATCTTCTTTTCAAGTTTTGTGAAAATAAACACCAAGGTTCGAATCTTTTGGGGAGCTTGGAGTGTGGGGATTCAGTCGATGGATCATCAAACGGATGTGGATGGCCTGAGCCTCATAGATGTATCTACAGAAGATGATATCCTCTTATCATCCCCTTCTTTAAAGTTGTATAATGACGTGGATCGAACTCTTGAATTCCATTCCTCGCCAGCAACCACAGTTTGAGTCAAGTGCCCTTGCCTCTACCCACCATCGCATATCTCCATCAGGTGGCTATTTTCATATTATTTGTTGAGTACCCATTTTCATAGATTGCTCGTTCTGTCCACAGAGAAACTTTCCCGTGAATATGTGACACTATACAGAACTATTATTAAATACATTCCATTCAAAAATTATCACCATGCTTTCCAGTAAGGACATTGAAAAGGCTTCAAAGGGATTTTATTTTGCTACATGTTTTTTGGTTCCAATTTTTGTTATCTATTTAGGTTTTCAAAATTTTAGCGTTTTGGGAATTTTAAGCTTCAGGGATTTTAGGGTTATCATGATTTTCGGTAGCAAAGACCTATCCCAGGTAGCAATCAGATAAACTGTTCTGGGAACTCTTCTGTTTTGGTAGCAATCAAATGTTTTGTTTTGGGAAACCTACCAAGGCGAGAACTCTAACAGAAAATCAGATTGTTGATACAACATTAAATAATGCCCAGAACAACATAGGGCAAGACTATTATTTTACATTGATTATTTGTTGGATTCAGACACATATTAGATCATATTAAACACAAGAAGATTCTTAACACATCAAAACAATTTCATAAAGAGGAATAAACAATTTATTCAACAGAGGAGTACTATACATAGTTTAGGTAAATAAGTCTACAACTCAGCATGTGCCCTCATTTTGGTATCAAGATTATGATCTATTTAATAATCTGTGATTTATTATGACAACGACCTTCCTTCCATCCTATGAATGTCTTCTCCCTTATATTTTTAGGGAAAAAAATCCCCCCTTCCCCTCCCCCCCAAACCAAAAATCTCAAAACAGAAAACAAAAGGGAAAATTAATCGAAACTGAAATTTCAAAACTATTACATTCCAAAACTACTACATTCGAAAACTACTTTTGATGAATCCATTTTCCAATGTGGCCTCAATGCCACATGGCTATAACGTGTAGACAGATCAAGAATCCTCCTGTTGCAGTCTGTTAAATACAAATATGAGCAAATATGTCTAAATTATAATTTTTTCAAAGACAATACCGAAAAGCAGCATTTTGTGGGATTTTCATTGGCACACGTTGGTTTCCATATTGGCTCTGCTATGGATGAAATAAAGTGTGCCTACTTTGGCATGTATGCAGAAAGAGTTGGAAGCAGTCTAGCTAGAAGACAATCTAGAATTCTTTTGGCATTTTGAGGAGACAAGAAAACTTATTTTTCAATTTTTATCGATGAAGTCTACTTTTTTGGATTGTTCTTGTAAATTGCTTACGAGGGTTGCATCATCTCTTCACGGGCTTATGTGAGATAGACTTGACTTCAAATCTCTAACTAGACGTAGAAAATTTCTTCCAAGATGACTCCGCCTCCCTCAACCACCTATAATGGATCTCTATGAGGTTGTGTCTTCGTTTCCTGTAAAATTGCAAGTCTTCAAGATGGTGGTCTACTTTCTAGACATGAATGCAGTTGTAGCAAGTAGATTTTTGAGTACAATTATTGAAACCCCTAGGGGATAAGGCACGACTCTTGATTTCTATGTTTCTCACTATGTTTAACGAATTGTCTTAACTAATTATACATTCAAAGAGTAAGGGCACAGGCAATGGTTGTTACCCGTTGTTAATCAAATGAATAGTTAATTAGGCATATTACAAGCCCCTATTCCTTTAAAATGTTTTTTTCAAATCATAGGAAGAAAGGAGTATTTATTTTTAAATGCTTCATTTCTCCATGAAGATTTTTCAACAAGAAAGTTTCTTCCTTCATTGAGGTATTTTTTATTTGTTTGGATGTTAAAGATTTTGTATAATTTGATAAAAGGAAGCAATCACAACTAGCCCCACTCGATTTTGTTGGGACTTCTACCGCCTTTCTAGGATGCCTAGGGCCTTTTCGTTGAGGAATGCCCACCTTCTCTCTGATCTCACACAGAAAAACCACCTTAGAACATAATCAAACAACAGAAAGGAAGAGTGGCTAAGAATCGGCCTGCCAGTCCATATTATCAGCTCTAGCTGGTTCAGGGAGGCCATAACAAGATTGAGACTTATCAGGGCATGGTGTACTGTGGCTCTAACTGCAATATGGAACATGGACTGGCTCATCATATCTTTCATTAACTTCGATCTTGGATTTCCATTAATGTCATTATAATTATCCATGGTTATCAAGTTTTTAACCTCCTAATTCTCTTGGTACCTTGTAATAAACTTCTTTTTTAGGCCCCTTTCAAGGTTTGGCCACCCCATGGGACTAAAACCTATGAAGTGCTCTTGCTTTCCTTTTCCAATCTTCTAGTTAAGTAACCAATCATGTTTTTTTTTAACAAGAACTAGAGAATTTGTATTATCAAAATGGTTGTAGTAGAACTGTCAGCATTGTTAGTACATATTTAATCACTTCCTGCTTTACTATCAACAAGCCTGTCCAAGAAATTATACATAGTTTTCTGACATCCTATGACAAAATTTTCAAAAAGTATCTATTGTTATATATCCTGAAAAAGACTCTTAAAACACTAATTGTTTTACAAAACATAAACTAGAGGAATGAGTGGTGGTTTGCTACTTCATCGGGTCCTTCTCTATTGCAAGCTGGTTCTTGTTCTGCAATGTCTATGGCTTCGATCATCTGTGCTTATGTGTTTTCTTCCTCGTTGTTCCCTTGCACTGAGGCCTACTAATTTGATGTCATTGAGAGAGCTTATTTGTTCATTGTTTCTACCATATGCCTAAGAAGATTACACTATCTCCAAGATGGCTAGTTGATTCTTTACCTGCAGAAGTGTGTTCACAATTTCTTTAAGTTTTGAGACAAGGGAAAATATTGAGGTCATGTTTCCCTGGGTTATCTCCTTGTGGGTCCTTAAAATTATTATAAAATCCATAAGATCTCGGGGTTCCATTGTGAGGAAGCAGGTTGATACCAGACCATCCTCCAAACTAAATCATGAGACTGCAAGGTAACTCAGTTTCCAAAAGAACAGAACTTTCCCCAATTGCAAATTTCCCCCTGTAGCTATTACAATAGAAAAGTTATCTTTTGTTTCAGAGGAAGAGACTATGTTCTACAAATAGAGACAGCAGAAAATGGCTCTTGGATTATGCAAAGGATATCCCAAAGAGGATCCAATAGCCTGATGCATAAATGTAGACTTATAACACCTACAAGCAGCAGGATGCCCAAAACCACTATGCCCAAGCCAATGATAAAACACCATGAAAGTAGAAGACAAGTAATGGAGATTGAGAATGCTAAAAAGGAAATCACCAAATACTAAATTGGTCCTGATAAAGAAAAACTAAAGGATGACTTGAAGAGAGAGCAGCTGACTAAAATCGAACCTGAAAAGGAGCGAACAGAGGAGCCCAAACCCCTTCCACCTGAAAGAACTGCGACTGGATGCTATCCCACCTACACCTGGGTGTATTAATTCCATGTCTTCAATAGCATATGCTCATGTAGCTTGGAGCATGCTCGAAATGATAAAGGGTCCCTTCAAATTAAATTTTGAGCCCTGGTGGTTGTACTTGCACAAGGATGACACTTGCTCGATGTAAGGCTTTGTACTTGACATTAAACCAAATATTTAAGGGTTAAAGTGGGTAGTTTGATGTCCATTTACCCATAGAGCCCCCAGTTTTAACTTAATCACCTTGTTTTCCATTGCGTCAGCCTACTTATTGTTATTGTGGAGAACCTGGTTATATGATATTTCTTGGATCTTTGAGGCTTCATATTGTGATCTGGTAAGGATAGAATTTATTCTATGATCTACTTGAATTTGTTTCATCATAGCTCTGATAACTATAGTGGAATCCCCTATTATAATTAGTCATGCAATATTTCTCTCTGCTGCTAATCTGAGCCCCTGAAATAGTGAATAAGCTTATGCTTTGTTGTTAGAAATAATTATAACCCCCAGGTGTATGACATTTCCACTATTCCTCCGAGATCGTAAAGGATCCCCCCTGCTCCTGTCACCCCTGTAACCAGTCATGTTTTCATCCATGTTCATAATGCAACAATCTACCTACTAACCACCCTATTTGCCATTTCGTCTACCATTTGATTTGTGGTTCTTCTCACATGGATGAATCTAACCTCTTTCAGATGTTCAAATGCTTCTATGATTCATGTAATATGAACCCTCAATTTCCATAGATGAATCATGGTTCAAACTTCATGGTCAATTATGAGTTGAGGCTCTCCTTCATGGTTCAAACTTGCATATTTCCACCAACAAATGCTTAGGTGCAGACGTAATTAATTATCTAGAAGGATTTTAACTAAGGAATTTTTCTTTATTGATTTTATTCTTTGAAGTTGACCTTCTTTTCTACCTCATTTTATTATGAAACAAGTAGAAAATGTCTGAATTTTTGCAGAATTGATTTTTTTTGGTAAATAAAAGAAACTTGTATGAACATAGTATAGATTTGCATGTGAGGAAGAACAACAACCTTTCCTAGAGTGCAGTACAAAATGGCCCAATTAGCTAGCTTTAAGCTTTGGCCCAGATCTACTCTTGTTATTGGAGGATAGCCTCAAATATCCATGTGTTGTTCTTATACTCGAAGAGTTTTTAGGATCTATCATAAAGTTGTTGATGATCAAAAACACATGTTTTCACAAATTTCACAAGTTGTTGTTATCAATTATACAATAAGTAGTCTGTAACAGTGCTCAAAGTTAGAGCCTAAGATGAAAATATATTTGAGTGTAACATGGTCTCTTCTTCAATGACATGTGACCAATGTAATATTATAATGTTAGGGTTAGGGTTTAGGTGATTAAACCACCATAACGAACTTAAGGTATCCTACCTCGGGCTCCTATAGTTGTATTTCTTGGAACATCATTAATATATGTGACATCTATTATTCTCTCCAATTATGTTTGTCTTTTATTATGTTATGTATGCACCCATATGGAATCCTTCACAAAAGTCATTTCAAAGATATGATTTTTAATTCTACCTCTGTACATCAAATGATTGGTTCTACTTCTCCTTTGCTATAATTGTTTTTCTTGGATTTTCTCCCTTCTCCCACTCTCCTCTTACATTTGATTATCATGCCTTGGAGGTGGAAATCTTGGGTGATGGTCAGGCATCCACTTGTATTTCCAAACTAAACAATGTATGATATTTTGTTGACTCTTACCATGTTGGTGTAATGGTGGTTAAACTCGACTTTATGAACATTAAATTCATTTATGAATCAGCCTTAGTGGGTGGTTGTATCCCAGAGTGCGTGGCCTTAGTGGTCCCTTATTAACATGGTGGCTAGAAGGTGACTTAGTTTTCTGTAATTAATGCAGAAGTTAGCCTAAAGTTAATCACTATAAAAAGTCGTCTTGTACCTCATTGTAACAGACTGTGGAATCATGAAATGAAATCAATTATTCAAAGGGAAGGTTTTCCTGTGAGGGTTTTCTCCATTATTGATTTGGTGACGTGATTTTATGTGATGATGTGCAATATCAGATGAGGCCTTTCGGCCCTGGTGCTAATATGGTATCAGAGAGGGGGAATTGCCTTGTTGTTTTTGGTTATGCTATTTGGTGACTCTATGTGAAGCTTTGGTTCAGATTGTAGTAAATGAGCACATGCATTCTATCAAACACTTGTTGCACAATGGTGGTGAAGTATTTAGTGTGCACTCTTTGTGGCACTCAAAATTCTTTCTATGGTAAATCCATTTATTGTCGCAGTTAAATCTATTTTGAACTGTTACTGTAATCTAGATTTTGAGCTGCTATACAGATCTGTATTGACTGGGTCTGAACAGTAGAGAAAGAACATGATCTGTTTATAACCATGGCCAGGCAGTTTCCTTTTAGGTTATTCACTGTTCCTATGGCCTCCATTACCTACTTTGTGATCTCTGCCATATCTTTTGTCTCAGTTGTTTGGATTAGATTTGAATATTGTTCAACAAAAGCATGATTTACATGGGTGTTTATTTCACTCTGTAGTGTTTCGGATCTGATCAAATTTTTTTTCAGAAAATTTAGTTTGGTGCCCCCGCTTAATGTTTTTACACATTTTTTTTGGCATTGATACCCACTGTGTGCCTGAGCTTGTTGTCTTGGCATGCCATACTGAGCTTGTGCCTTGCACATCGAGTCCATCTAGCATACACAAACAATCCTAGTTGTGGGTTGAATCTCTTTTCATGCTTCTCTGTGAGATACTTGTGGGTTGTTTCATATCCTGCAACATCTCACCTAGCCTTGATTCATAACAAACAGATCTTGGTCTCTTGCAACACAGGAGCATGGCCCATTACAACCAGTAACTTTCACGCAGTTCTCTGCATTTTTTTGGCACAACTTGGGATTCCTGCAACTTCCATGTATTTCTTACTGCAGGCCATGGAAGTTCATACAATCTACGTGGAAGTTCATCGTTAGTTGTATTAGTCAAGCAAAATCAACAATGTAGAATTATGTTCTTATTACAAGGCTTATAATTGAGAAGCAAAGCTCAGCGTGGGAACTATTAGTTGTTTTTATAACCAGAATTGATGATTAAATTATAAATTTACAAGATCTTGGAAGTAAGATATCCAAGTGTTCTTCCCTATTAGCTTTTGATGGAATAAGGAAGATGGGATTTTGACATTCTGTCTCTAACCATGAATACATGCGTATAAATATTTTCACACCGCTTCTTTTGTTTTCCAGGTGTGACCATCCTGCAGAAAACTAGATTTGTCTTAGCTGTAGAGAGGTTCTTTGTAGCCACTTCATCAATGGCCACATGCTTGAGCACTAAGAAAACACTGGGAATTGCTTGGCTATCAACTACAAGTATATTTTCAATAACTCCTGTGTTTTCATGTAACTAGGTTTCTCTGCCACTATATGGAAGATTTTCCTTTATCTTTTGCAACTACCTTTCAGTGTGGTTATTTTCATGTGATGCTTATTTAGATGCACAAGTGATTGCACAATTACGTCCAACTTATGAAACTGGGCACCTGTTGAAATTCGAAGTGGAGCCTCCAAATCGCTCTGATGGGAATGGGATTGAGATGCATTTATAATAGGTGGATCTCATTTGTAGTTACAAGTATATTGAAACTGTTTTGCATCAAATGATAAATTAGAATTGATTTTCTAGAGATGGACTTGTTGCGGAAGTGTATCAAAAGAAGTAATGATATGAGAGTAAATATAAAATGTTGTTAGTCTTTTTATCTATTATTTTGCATCATGCTTTTATGTACCTGCATTTTGGGACGTAGTATTCTACATAGACAAGTACTTCATTTTTGTGTTGAAGTTTCTCATTATTTTGGTATAGGAAATATTTTCCTTGCGGGTCTCTAAAATGGTCATTGAAATTTTTTTCTCAGAATTCTAAGTATTCTTGTGCTGTAATTCGAAACTAAACACACCTGTGAGTTTTGGAAAGAGCAATTAATTTTGAAAGTTGTGAAACCAGGAAGGTTTTAATAGATCTCAAAGTTATAAATAATTAGATTCCAATATCAAGGTTCACCCATTTATTAAGTGGCTTGTGGAACCACATTGTTGCTCTATGATAATGGCAAATTCATGATCATTGTCTTGTGGGAAGGAAATCAGATAATTTACATTCATAGAAGCTATTTTAGAATGTTCAAGGATTTTTAATAAATATGATGTGAGAGGAAGGATCTGTGTCATGTTACAGAGAAGTTGGGCCATCTCTTATTGGCATCACACCCTACATTGTTGCTAACTTCTATATTTTTTGACTTAGTGAAGAAATATATTCCAGAGGAGTGTAGGAAGAAGACGTATGTGTCTTTTGAAATTGCTATTATTTTGGCCTCTTTTGCAATTACTAGTTTAGCTTCTATGAGACCATGATCGTCATCGTATTGTTTGAAAGTTGTTGAATTGATTGGTTTTCTCATAAGGAATTGTGGATGTAACATGGTGCTACTATGGAGAGTCTAAATATTGCAGCAATAAATTGCAAGGAGAGCATTAGGGGTCGGTTCTCATGTACCCATTACAATAAATGATTTTAGACAAACAATCACGAGCTCTACTTAGGCAGTGTTAACTCAAACCAAAAATCATTAAAGAATAAAGCGTCAATTTCTAAATATTGTTTATCATTATCCACCAATGGACTATGAATGAGTGCTCAAGCATGGTCTCTAGGGGGATATTGAATACAACACCCTCTATAATTGAAAACATTGATTCAACCTTTTAGATATAGTTGATGAAATAGGTGGCCCATTACCAATATATCACCCAGATCAATCCTTCATGGTTTGTTAACATGTATTTATATTTGATACCGATTCATCGTATATTGTTTCACTTCTAATCCATAGTGGTGTTCTAGATCCATATGTGAGAAAAATTTCTAGTCAACTAGCAAATTGTAGAAGCTCCTCTAAAAATAAATATTGTTTTCTTACATGGATACCCCTGGTTTTAAGAGAGAAACAATTTCTCCTCTTAATTGGACATTCTCGAGGTTTTGAATGTGTTATAGTTATAAAGGACAATGTTGAAAAAGAAACGGCAATCCAACATGAGTTGGCTTGCACTGTTTAACTTTCAGTTCCTTTGTGTAAACAAAAACTAGAATGCATTCATGCAACATTATTGGCAACTATGCCACTATATAACTGCATTAAATATAACATAATGGTTATTGGATTAGAGACAAGAGGTTATACAATCCATTGTGGAAAATTTTACTTCATGTTCAACATGGAAACAAGAGGTTATACATGGTTATTTCATTTTCTTAACTCCTAGACAAAGTAAAAAAGTTTCATATACATTATGTACCAATCTATTGAATCTTGTAGAAACTCGGAAGAATATAGAACTTTATAGCTCAATTTTAATATTCCTATCTATGATACCAGAAATAAGAAAGGAAAAGTGGGTACAATACAAGAAACGAAAAATCTCAAGTTTCGTACATATACAGTTTTGGGTTATTTTAGAATTTTTTAATATATATGTGAAAATAATAACTCCAAAAAAGTATCCATTGATGCTTTTTACTACTTAACATGGTACCTTTGTATATTCCCTCTACAATGGAAATAAAAGTGCCTACAAGGTGCAATTGGGTTCTCAAGAAGTAATAAAAAAGATGGATTGTTAGTTTATGGTTATGTTACAAGTAGATTTTATGTGTTCCATTACCATTGAATTTGTTGTGATTGTCATCACTCCATCACTATTTATCAGAACAATATGTCTACCTCTATATCTTCTAGAGGAAGTTAGTCGATAGTTGAGAATCAACTTAGAGGTCAATTGGGTAGTTGAGTAGTCGATTGGGTTAATCGAGACAATCAAATTGTAACACCCCCTTCAAAATATTTCCCAACCTATGGGGATGGGATGGGATGCTACCCTGGTTCAAAAATCTCAATATAAATTTGAACCCATTAAATTCTAAAGTCATTTCAATTCATGCATGCATGCAATTAACTAATTTATTAGAAATAAACATGCAGATACTCATTTAAATTGAGGATTCCATTTCAAAATACATTCATAAGCATAACTCAAACTTAAATGTAGAGTTATAGATAGATATTTGAGAGAAAAGATTGAACATTGGTTATCTTCTCACCAATATGTTCCAAGAAATTGGTTACATATAAGTAATTTCCCACCCAACTATAGGCATCCATTGCAGATGCCACCTTAGGCTTAACCAAGCTATTCACAACTAAACACTCCAAGCCACCATCTAGTCATCAAATAGTCATGGAATTCTCATCCATTGAGGAACTCCAAGCTTATTGGAGTCCATGGACAAGATCTCTTGGAACATTTGTGAGGCTGTACCATCCAAATGTGATGAAGATTAAAGAGTGCATTAGAAGATTAGCACAAGTTTTTGCACTAAAGGATTAAAGTCTTCAATTGTGACCAATCAAATTCAATCCATAGTAAAAAAGAATATCAAAGAACTAATATGGGTACACCTAACCCTGTAGAGTAAGGATATGAGTGGTTATCTTGGTGGGCATTGTGAGCATTACATTAAGGTGGTTGATGCTTCATTCCATGTTTTGAAGCTCACATTCATTAGTTAGTTGGGGCTTCACATTCTAATGAGGTGTTGAAAGACCCCATTCTAAGTCAACACTCCATCTCCTTAGAAACCTTTAGCTAATGAAATGAAATAGTTAATCCTTTGTCTCCTTAGAAACCATTAGCAACTACAATGAGGATGTCAGCCTTCCACATATTCTCTTATCAACCCTTGGCTAACAAAGAGACATTAAGTCATCATAGGCAATTACTTTTTTCCATTCAAGCATTAAAAGGCCCTCATGTCAAGGGTGAATACTTTGTTTCAGTGAGGCATTGAAAGGCCTTCATACTAGGGGTGAAGGGCATTGTATATTGGTTTCGATAAGGATTTGAAATGCCACATTTGTTGGATTAATGAGGCATTGTGTCCCAGTGAGGCTTTAAAAGGTCTTCTTATGGTTTGGGTACTCTGTTCCAATTAGGCCTTGAAAGGTAGGTCTACTTGGTTCTAGTAAGACTTTGACCAACCCTATTTGGTATGTCATTTGGGGTGCATACTTCATTCCAATAAAGCCTTTAAGGTCCTTTCATTTAAGGTGGTTCTAAAGGGTATGCCATTTGATTCTAGAGTGATCATCCCTTATCTTACAAAGAATAATATTTTAAGATCAATGCTTCAAATTATAAGGCCTTGCTTGAAAATAAATTTTATTTGATTATAGTCATACACCATGCCAACCTTATTTAGGTCTCGTAAGACATTAAATGGGTTCTTAGATATCATCATAGAAAATGTAAGGTCTTGGTCTTTATCTCCTTTACATAAGTTTGCTTTTTTTGCTCTCCAAAAGGAATTAGAGTTCTATCAAGGGATGTTTTCCCCAAAGCTCTTAATATGGAGAAAATTTCCTCTTTGCCCCAAACATCATAGGTTGATGACTAAAGCTTCACATGAGCTAGTTCAAAATCCACCTCTCACCCATTTGTTCACTACAAAGGTTGATCCAAAATGGATCATGAGACAAAGCCGAGATGACTTTATAGATTGAAGGTGTTTTTTACCAAGGTTGAATTCTAGGGCTTCAAACCCATGAGATCGGAAGCAACTTATAGACTTTTGATGAGACATATGTGGAAGGGGAGTGGATCATTGTGTCTTGACCACGACTTTGTGGTCAGTGGATGATGAGTTCATAGTCCATCACACTCACAATTTTTGTTGTTGTCGTTCTACAATGCACTGTTGCATTTCAATGACACCATATTTAGACACTCTGGCGAAAACTAAGAATATTTTGGTTCTAAGATGTTCATAGTGGATCATCTATGTATACATTTTTAGCTGCAAAAAATTCTCTTCATTGTGAGAGATGATGCTAGGATACTAACTATTGTTGTTGGCACTCAAATTCACACTTCAAAATCTTTTATTTGTTTTTATCCATAAATGTTTTTGGTTAATTAGTGGGAGCTATTAACCCCAACTCTACACACTTTAATGTGGGAGGAGAGACATTTGAACCAAGCAACACTTTTATGCAAAATCAAAGACTTGTTGGTTTTTGGATGATCTCCAGCAACACTTTATAATATAATTATAACACTTTTGGGTAATTTTTAATAACTTAAATTGGAGGAGTAAGAGGTTTCCATCTCTTTAATTTATAGAGCCTTTTGGTATCCCTTCTAAGATAAATTTGTATGTTGTGTGGAAAATTAAACCTCAAATTTGATGGGGTCATTAATTAAAATGATAGTCTTTCGACCTAACTCCACAGGAAAGGCGGAAATGATTCCTTGAGGCTTAAACATGTGGCCATCGAATGTCTTCAACATGGTGTTGGAATGCACAAGCTTCGGGGAATCGATATCTCTCCAACATGACATAGACATAATACAAGTGGAGGCCCCTTCATCAACAACAATTATGAAGATATTCCTCCCATGCGAGACTACTTGAATTTGAAAAGAAATCTGGTGGGGGAGTCTAGCCTAACTTTGGTCCATGTCAAATGTAATTAAACTAGTATATGAAGGGTCCACCCCTCATATAGTAGACAACGATGCTCTTCGTTGCATTAGGAAACATCAAAGGACTTCAAGGGTTGACATGGCACATGGTGTCTGGGTTAAATCTTCCACAATACTATAATTATGGGCAACCCGTGCGTTGGGATTATGCATAGACCTAGGAAGCACACCCTTTGGTGGGAAAAACACTATGTCAAGTGATGGTTCTTCTATCTAGAGAGGTCCAACATGATAGGAAGTAAACGTAGGGTCCTTATTCGAAGAGCCACTCTCCAGATGATCGTAATTACGAGCCCATCGTAATTACGAGTCCATGTTTCTAAATTGACCATTTGGCCACACATGTAAATATTGGCACTCGATGACATGTACTTTATTCAATAGTCTAAAGGATGGTGATTGAATGAGTGATACTTTCTAGGAGGGAATCTTGAGACCTCCAATTACTTTCTTCAATAGTCTAAAGCTACCCAAACATATTTTTCTCGGACTTCACTCTCCACATTGAGATTCCTTGCCCTAAGTCCTTGCAATATTAAATGAGGGAAACCCCCTTCAATCTGAGGAAAGATGGCTTGAAGTGAAAGAGGGTTGGTGAGGTGACAGGGGCCTTCCCTCTAAGTTACACATGATTTCACTTGAGCTTTCAGACTTTAGCTCAACAATTGCGAGTTCATGTGATAACACACTCGAGACATATCCTAGTGATCCTAAACCTCATTAGACAAGACTCCCTTTACCATTGGAAGTTAGTCCTCCTCCTCAACCAACCTTGCCTAAAACCGATGATATAGATTTAAATATTGATATGGCTAGTATCTTAGCAAAGGTTAATGTACCTGTCCCTTTCAGTATTGATAATGTATTTTTTTTAAAACACCTACAACGCAATCGCTATTGCGACGTCTTGAAGTGTTGCTCCCATAGTAACCACGTCGGAGTTGATACCTCTTAACGTCTCTCTTGCCACGTCCAAGAAATCTC
The DNA here is from genome assembly GCA_009831015.1 of Picea engelmannii. Lineage (NCBI taxonomy): Eukaryota > Viridiplantae > Streptophyta > Pinopsida > Pinales > Pinaceae > Picea > Picea engelmannii. The sequence goes on along the minus strand of ML798350.1, from coordinate 377,729 downwards.
CCTTTCCACCTCTAGGACGTCTCTCTTGCCACCTCCAAGACGTCGCTCCTGCCATCTCCAAGAGTGTCGCTCCCATAGCAACCATGTCGGAGCTTATACCTCTTAACATCGCTCTTGCCACCACCCAGATGTTTCTATTTCCACCTCTAAGACGTCTCTCTTACCACCTACAAGGCGTCATTCTTTCCACCTCCAAGACATGGCAAGAGCGACGTCTAGGAGGTGGCAAGAGCGACACCATATGAAATGTCGAAAAAGAGATGTCATGTGAAACGACGTTTGAGGGGGTCAACTGTTTATCATTCTCCCAACAATATAACGTGGCAATTGCATCGAACATGCTGTCGAAATTTGACCCAAATGTACTAGTGAGTAGAATGATGGAACCACTATCACACTGTCACTGTGAGATATATCATTGTAAACCTATACCAATCAACCTGTAATAAACCTGTACCATAACCTGAACCATGCATCAACCATGCATCAACCTGTACCTCAACCTGTAATCAACCTGTACCATAAACAAGTGCATAAACCATGCACCAACCTGTACCAAACAACCTGTAATCAACCTGTACCATAAACAAGTGCATCAACTATGCACCAACCTGTACCTCAACCTGTACCATGAACAAGTGCATCAACCATGCACCAAACCTGTACAAATAACCTGTCACAACAACTTGTCCAAACAACCTATCACAACAACCTGTCTCATCAATGTTATCAACCAAATCAAATCTACTCACCAAGATCAATCACCAAGACAACTCTCAAAGATGTGCATCAACCAAATATAACACAACAACTCATAATCATCACCAAGATCTATATGTGTTTCTAATAATACAAGTATGATACATCATCCATAAACCATGTGTCAACAATACTACTAACAAGTGCCTCCAACCATGTATCAAGTATGTACCAATTATGTATCAACTAATCATGAATATGTACCAACATCATCAACTATACACCTCATGTACGTGTCAACTCATCAACTACTTGTCTCAACCATGTACCCAACATGTACCTCAACCAAAAGCCCTCATCAATTTAATCATCCAAATATGATTTGTAACTCTATAATAGACCTGATGTATATGATCACATACCTACAAAACTTCCTTAACTTTGACAACAAGAGACTAGCATTTTCATCAAACTTTTCTTTAGTCTCACGTGACTAGTTTTGGATTAGTCAACAACCCTAACTTGAAATAATCATAACTATGTACCTGTAATGAATAAAGATCTGAAACTGTTATAAAATGTTCTTTATTGTGTTTTATGCAATTCCTCCAGGTTTCACTACTTGGAACCTCTCAGAAAATGAGTTATAGAAAAAATGGCATACCTTGTTGAATTCTGGCTTATTCTAGAGAGTGACCTTGTAGAAGGGTGCCCTGCACGGAATATTTGTTGAATCGATATGAAAATGTTACACAGCATACTACATATTGTACTATAACCAACACATTTGGTCTTGTGAAATTTGGATCTGTTATGAAGAAGTTATGACGTTTTTACCGAAACACTTGTTTTAGGCTAGTTTCAAGACTAGCCACAAACCCTATTTTTCACGGAGTGTAACTCCAAAAATACAATGACACACAAGATGAATTTTTTAGCACAGATACTTGGATATGTTTCCTCAATGGAATAGCAATTTCACGGTCTGAGTCATTCTAGAAAAAAAGTTATTGCGAAAATGGTGAGATGACCTGTAAATAACATACCTTAGAAAGCATCATCAAAATAATTTATCCTTCCTTGAATTCCGACCTTCTTTTCTTCACCTTCCCTCAGAAATTCGACTTAGATATCCTTTTGTTACCTCAGACACCTATATATATTCAATATGCTCAAGTGTGATGTAAAATTAGAGAGTCTTGCCTCTTATTTATACTCTCCAAGTAGCTTCCTTAAAAACATCTTCTAGGTCACTTTGCCCACTTTCCTTATTTTAGGGTTATCCCACTTCTAATTTCTCCATTAAATTTATTATTTAAATAATTTATT
>ML798350.1:364258-375144 GCA_009831015.1 Picea engelmannii | reverse complement strand
TCAAACAAACTTGGGTCCATTACCCAAACCTGGGTTCTCCAACTTCTCATGGCCATAACTCTCTAACCGTGAGGAGTTATGTGACATTCCACATACCACCGGAAATGGAATGACAAGCACTATCCATATAGGATAGTTTCACTGAAAAAATCACTGACCTTCATCTCATTATTCCATAAGTAATCATGGGTTCTCTAACCATACTTCTAAGATAACTCAATCCGCAAAGCGTCTTCCTGTGAGGGATTTCACCATAAGGGGACCACTTTGGAGTTCATCCATTTGTACTTATTATCAACCATGACAAGACAATAATGAATCATCTTTACATCAAACAAACTTGGGTCCATTACCCAAACCTTGTGCTACCGGAATTTGCTACCGGACTTTCTCCAATGATTGATATCAATCACTAAGGGGTTAACATCAATCACTAAGGGTTGGCATCAATATAAAATATCACTCTCCAATAGTTGACATCAATGACAACCAACAATCCATACCAACTATCCATCAACCTAAGTCAATTGTCTGACAAAATCTCACCACTTACATCAACCTCAATTTCAGGAATTAAACTAGAAAGAATCATCCATGTAGATTGAACTATGTTGTTGCAATTACTCCCAAATATCAAATTGGCTATCGTCATTCCCAACACACTGCTTAGCCTCACTATTTACAATAAGCTCCCCTATGCATTCACAAATAAAGCTACCAGAATGTATGGAGTCTGATTATTTACAATAAGCTCACCTATGCATTCACAAATAAAGCTACCAAAATGTATGGAGTCTGATGATCTGATCCCCTGACCTATATTATCTATGTCGAAAACCTCAAAGTTGTATGGAACACTCAAACACCATGTTGACGTTCGAGGACAACTATAAAATGGGCCAGGTTCATATACGATTGGCTTATTTGGCCCAACAATACCATCATAATTAAATGGATAATTTTGTTCAATTGTTTCAAAAAATTATTAAGCATGGTGTTCCTTTTTCACGTTTGATGTTATGTTTTCATTACATTTTGTTCAATTGTTTCAAAAGACTAATCACTTATTTTGTTCCCTTTTCACTTATTTTAAAAGAGACTAATCACTTATTTTGTTCAATTGTTTCAAAAGACTAATCAATTGTTTCAAAAAACTATTAAGCATGGGGCTCCTTTTTCACTTATTTTCACGTTTGATGTTATGTTTTCACTTATTTTTCATTAAAGACAACCGTATTATTAATTTTTTTCACGGGCAACCTTTTGAATTGGATAGGTTGTAATGAAATTTAAGTTCAGTGGTTGGTTGATTTTATTGGCATTGTTTAACTGCACCTCTCACCCACAGGAATATGGCAAATATCTTTTTTTGTCCTTTCTTAAATAATTTGTTGCTGAAATTGTAATTTTATATATAAAAAAAATTAATTGATGCAACACATGACGCGATGCCGATATTGGCTGTTCGTGTTATGTTGGTTCGAGTGGACCATGAGACGATTAGATTTAAAATGGTACCCACACACCTAAAATAGAGAATACCTTCACTCCACGACGAATCTTTGCTTTTCACTTGTAAGACGACGTTAAAAGATTGGATCTTTATGAGAATGCCAGGAATATTGCAAAAGAAAACAAAGCAGAAAGTTCGAAAACATCATAATGAAATGATTTATGAATGCCGAATAACAAAGTAGAAAGTCCAAAAACATCATAATGATCCACTGTCAAACATCCAGTTGGATGTATTTGATCGTCCTCTTTGATAAATTAAGCAAGATGGCCATGGATTTGAAGGAGAAAATTTGATGGATCAATAGTGAACATACTATGCACCAAACAGATTAAGTGACAGAGTTCTCAAAACCACTGCACAGTATACAGATTACTCAATTTGCTGCCTTCTGTGAATACACATAATTAATAAAATGATTTATGAATACTGAATAACATAAACTCAGAAATAAAACGACAATACACAAAATTTGATATTAAAAGCTTTCATTAATTCAAATGCTTCTTCAACCACTTAATTCAAATGATTCTTCAACCACTTACCAGAGCTAGAGAAAATAGAACTAGCACAGTCACAGTTACGTGGCTGATTAACGCCGAAAGGCATATTAAAACGAAATGCGGCCATCACAGAAATGAAACTAAACGCTTCCAGCACAGAAATGAAATGAAACGCAGTCAGCATATAAACGTGGCTACCACTCTGTGTGAATATCTTAATATTTTTTAATCAGGTAGATGTGGCAATAAGTTAGTGAACACAGTAATTTTTAAACACGATTAGGTAAATGTAAAAAAGTAAACATATAAACGGATGTCTTTATAACAGCTCGGAAGTTAATGGATGAAATCAGAGCCATTCATTTATTGTGACGATTAAAAATATTCTAGGCATATTTAATCTCGTCCATAGAAAAAGTATTAAGAACTAAAAACCTATTAAATATGCCCATTGTCAATACGCCTTTCGACGTAATAAATGTGCAACTTTACAGTTACAGACGATCAGACTGACATTTCCGGACTGACAAACCACTAAATGATAATCAAATCTAGAGAAAGGGTGGAGACTGAAGCCGGCAACCACTAACTGATAGTCAAATCTAGAGAAAGGCTGGAGACTGAAGCGGGCCTTTAGATTCCGTCTAGTAGACGTAAAAGCATCTTGGACGATATAGACGGGAAACAACTGGTATCCAATGCCTTCAAAACCCTTCCAGCAGCTAAAATCCTGCACAAAAGATTCGTAGAATGGAGGACCTCGCAGACCAGCTCAGCCAAAATGGCCAAATCTAATCTCTTTGGAATACAGGGATCGCAAATTAAGCGTCAAAAAATAAAAAAAATTGGGGCTCTACAACATCCAATCAAAAATCTTGTTGAATCGTCTATATTCACTTGTATATTTTAAAAAATGTAAATATAATTATCTTTATTTAAAAAAAAACTTTAAATATGCAAAAGAATATTAATTTAGTAAATAAAAAACTTTAAATATGCAAAAAAATATTAATTTAGGTTTTTAGATATATAGGCTGATATACATTTATATTAATGTGTCTTTGCATCGTTCATATATTTAATATCAACAATTTATCCATATCTAATGTACATGTTATGATTATATATTTTATTTAATTAAAATATTAATTTTTTATTTTCTAAAAAGTGAAAAACATATAATTATCTAAAATCATTAGAGATGTGTAGGAGATTTTTTTTTTACATAATGATGTAATTACAATTGTAGTAGATTTGAGGTTATTACTAACTTAATAGCCCTAAGTACATAGCCTAGCATTATAATGTGACGAACACATCATATCATTGTAATATCACAAACATACTCTAGGTTATAAAATGTAATGTTGCAATGTGATGTACAGGATTTGATGTTGTGTTGTGACATAGAAATATGTACGTTGCATTGTGACAAACATATCTCAATGTCGCAATGACATTAATATAACCAACATTGCAATAGTGATGAACATAACCTGACATATATATGTAAAATTTATGGATATATCTCAATGTCGCAATGTGATAACCCTAATCTATCGAACATACCCCAATGTCTTTATATGACGTACAAAACCCAATGGCATAATGTGATGTACATAACCCAATGTCGCAATGTGACTTATAGAACCCATCTTCACTATGTGACATGCAAAGCCCAATATTACAATGATATGAACATAACCTGACATTGCAATTGCACGAACATATCCCAACGTATCAATGTGACAAACATAACCTTATGTTGTAATGTAATGACAAAAAACCAACGTTATAATATGATGACCATCATTGGACATCATAATGTGATGAATAAAGCCTGATGTTGCACTATGAAGACCATAATAGTCCAATGTTTCCATGTGATGAACATAACTCGACGTCGTATGTGTTAAAAAAAACCCAACAATGCAATGTGACTAACATAACTTAGCGTCGTAATGTGACAAACATGTCCTAACATCAAAATAAAAAATAACCCTTCACCAATGTCACATTGTGATGCAAGCCAACCACAGTAAACTATAGTCAACCATGGTCAACTATGTTCAAACATAGTAAACCAAGTCAACCATTGTCAACCATAGACAACCATAGTTTACCATGGCCAAACATGGTCAACCATATTCAACATGGTTGACCATGGTCTTCCATAAACAACATGGTTGACCATGGTCAACCATAGTCAACATGGTTGATCATGTTGACCAAACGTAGTCACCATGGTCAACCATAGGAACCTATAGTTTATCATGACCAAACATGGTCAACCATATTCAACAAGGTTGACCATGGTCATCCATAGACAACATGGTTGACCATGGTTGACCATGGTAACATGGTTTATCATGTCGACCAAACATAGTCACCATGGTCAACCATAGATAAACATGATCACCCATAGTCAAACATGGTGACCCTTGGTCAACCATAGTCAACCATTTCCATACATAGTCTACCATGGTAGATGATAATCACTCGTTGTCAACCATAGTTAAGTATAACTTTTCATGGGAAACTGTAGACAACCATACTAAACCATGGTAAAACATGGGCATACATAATCTACATGGTCAACCATAGTCAACATCATTGACCATGGTCAACCATAGACAACATGGTTGACCATGGTCCGCCATAGTCAATATGGTTGACCATCCTTGACCATGGTTGACTATGTTGACTATAGTTGACCATGATTGACTATTGTTGACCATGTTGACTATGGTTGACCATGAATGACTATGGTTCACCATGTTGACAATGTTCATTATGGTTGAAAAAGTTTACTATGGTTGATCTTGGTTGAGGAACCATAGTAATAACCCAAGGTTGCAATGTGATGAACATATCTCGTCGATGCAATATGACGATCATACCCCAACATCACAATCTAGGTTAAAAAACCCAATGTCACAATGTGACGTAGAAAACCTGATGTTGCAATGTGACATACAAATTTGTGTGTCACAATGTGACAAACATAGCCTAATGTTGCAATGATGTGAACATAATCGACATTGCAATGGTGATGAACATAACCTAACATCTTTAAGTGATGGACATATCCAAGCGTCACAATGTGACAAACATAACCTGCCATTGTAATGTAATGAACAAAAACAAATGTTGCAATGTGATAACCCTAATTCGTCGACCATACCCCAATGCCTTTTTATGAGGTATAAAACTATATGGCATAATGTGAGGTACATAACCCATTGTCACAATGTGACTTATAGATGTAGAAAAATCAGAACCTAACCCAGTTTCAAGTTTCAATGAGATACACTATAGTTTAATGCCCAACCCACTTTGCATTTTCTGTTGCAAATTAGTTAGCATGAAATAAATCCTAACAGGAAACACAAGAAGTCTGCTACAACCATTAACTTAGAAATAAATGCACACCCAGAAAAAATTGACACAAGATTTTTTTGGTCAAAATAGACCTTAGAAAAACCCGCAAGGGGAAAAACATTAAGAGGGGAGGGTTTTATTATTTAGAGCTTGTTATAGCAAGATTTACCTCACCATTTCTATCTTGCACAGAGGGCCTTTTTCCATTTCCCTATGTAGACTCATCAACCCCTTTTTGATAAATCCAGAGCCAACAATATATATTTTTCCACATATACGCTCCCTAACTTATTTGCAAGATGCGTATATGCCTACTGCTCCACTACAGCTCGTGTATATCGGGATTTGTGCCAGAAAATACAAAATGAGGTCGAGTTTCCATGTCACGACAGAAGATCTCTGATCTTTGGCCTTCCATATACTAGAAACGTTCCAACTCACCCCTTCAGTTGCATTCTGGAGGCTAAAAGAGCACAATTTCAAGCTATGGAAAAAGAGAGAGAAAGAATTCAACTTTGAAAGAAAACTTACTTTGGAGAAATTACTTCATATTGAGTCTGCATCCCTTGGTCCCTCAAGTCTGAACAAAGTGTTCATCCCCCAAGCTCTTCCCTTATTGTCAAGAGAATCTCTTTATCTCTTTGTTATGAGATTGCCTTTGGTGGAGGATTGAAGTGGTGGAGACCCAGCTGGAAGGAACTTGGTTTCTTGGTTTCGAACCGTGCCGACATAGAAGTCTGTAATGTTGATACTTCTATTGATCAATTATTAATAGAAATACTCCTTTCCCATCCAATCAATATCTTGCGAATATATGATTATTATCCATGGGCATGTTTGTAATGTTTATTAATGTATTGTGCTATCTGATGTGCTAACTCATTTTATATATTGTCACTATATACTTGCATCGCTTATTTGTTGAGAACTTCTTGCAGGTGTAAGGCTTTGGGTCAAAGTGCTCAGTGGTGGAACGACATCAAACGATTGAATCGAGGTAGGCTTCTTCCTCGTATTGCACATTAGTTTATATATCACATGTTGAAATTGAGTTGATTTCTACAATTATACCTGTGTATTGTGGTTTACCCTTGGCCATAGAGAGTTTTTCCCCTTGTAACAGAATTGGCGACTCCACTGGGGAGAGATCTTCCTTCTAAGGGTTGAAGTATTTTTCCTTCTTACGTTGCTCTTTTTCCTTTGTATTTCTTGTCGTATCACAGTTGGACAGAGTCTGTTCACTATGGGTCTGAGTTTTCATCCTTTTTACCTTGCCTAGCCTTGTTTTAAAAGATATACGCCCTTTTTCCCTGACAGTCGCATGTATATGCATGTTGTCCCACTACAAGAGGCGTATATACGCCATTTTCTCTTGAACAGGAGCGTATACCACTTCCCCCTTGCTTGTTTGCTTGGTTTAGTGAATGATGTGTAGGTTTTGAGGATCAATGAGCCTTCTTGGGTCTTTGTGGTACCTGTTGAGATTATCTGGGATGACATAAAACCTTTTTGGAGTTGAATTTTTGGGCGACATCTTTCTCTTTGTTTTTCATTTTTTATTTGTCCTTGGTAGTTGGGTTGTCTTCTTAGCTGCTTGGTATTCTGCTCAAGTGATTGTTTTTATACACAGTAGAAGTTATATATCAAGTCTCTTATCAGTCCATGCATTTTATTTTTAAATATATTGAAAATACACAAAACTAGGCATTTTGCATTGGTTGGTATTTTTGTCTTTGAACTTTTACCATTAGCTTAGCACTTTTAGCGAAAGATTGCATTTTACTTCTGAGTTGCAGAATTAAAATTGAAGATTGCACTGTTTTGATTTATCATATCATTCACTGAAAAGTTAAAGTTAGGCTTTGCATTATATCTATTTGTATTCTTATGCAGAGTTATAACACCATAAGTTTCATTTCCATACCTCTTTGAGTAATCACAACCAATAAAATTTACTCTTTAAACTAAAATTGATTAGTCACGATTTTATTTTTTAGGGTGCACAAACTAGCCTAGGATTTAGTGCCTTGGAATACGATTTTGTGAGTAAACTTCTCCAAGGAAATTAAATCAACTTATGTGTCTGAGACAAGGAATTGAGAAATCCATTGTATAATTGGTAATATTAGGAGGCTCCGCTCACACCGAAGTTAATCACAAGGTCGCGCAAAGTTAGTTGAAGGGATAACCCCTGGATACTCACCTAGCGTCAGAGATATTTCTGTGGATTTATTCATATTTGGGGATCTTGCTAGTGCCCATACCTCTGTGAGAGGCGGTACTTTCAAGGTTTCGGGCTTTGCTACCCTGCCCATACGGTGATCCGGACTTACGACTGTTTGCCTGTGCATCGGTTATACAATGGTTTATTAGTTGCTTGACTTAGGTTTCTCATAGGTTACTTGCAGCGGTTATTATGCTTGTATCCTGAGTCAGATAGGGGTCGGACAACACACAACCTTTATGGAGGATTACCTCTCCGGGGGGATCTAACCGACTAGTTGTTAAGCCTACGAGGGCCCTTATAACTAATTATGTTACCTCCAAACTTTAGCAGGGAGTCTTAGGTCCCTCTTGGATGAAACATACCTTTTTTAGCGAGGGAGGCCACTCAGCCACTTTAGCCCGTTTGCATGCATATTGGTCGTTTGACTTTTTGGTATGCTCTTTGATTACTAGTTGGCCCTAGGAGTATATACTAAGTCTTCATTATCATGGACAATGTAGTTCCTTTTTCTCCCTCATTTACTGCTACCCCCCGTGATGTCCACTCATTTCATGGGGATGGATCCTTCCACTTCGCATTATGGTATGCAAAATTATAATACTCAGTCCACGCCTTGGGTCTCTAATCATTTTTCTCATGGTATGCTTGATATGTCTTCACACTTGCCATCCTCTGTCTCACCTCCTTATGCGAACAGATGTTTTGGGTCTGGGGGCATGATGCATCCTTCTTATCCCTCTCTATTTGGTAGGAGTCATATCCTTCAAACACCTCTTACGGTAGGAGGTTGGAATCTTCCTTCCTACGAATCCACCATGCGAGAAGTAAGTTCCCAATTAAGAAATCCTTCCATGTGTTACACTCCATCCACTTATCCTTCTTTCACTATGTCAGTTCCTATGAACACTTTTCCCATGGAGGACCTCCCTCTTCCCTCTGGTGTTTCATCTGGGGGGAATTATTTTTATAGCATGGACAACCCCCCTCACGAAGTTCCTTCATCTGGGGGAAACATATATCCTCACATGAGTAACCCTTATCATGTCACTTTCTCTTCGCAAGCAACTTCCTCTGTGTTGATTCCCTTACAACCCTTTATGAATCAGTATGGAGGAGGAAACTATCTTGTCGGATAGGGACAGGGTGTAAACCAGGATCCTTCCTGGCCTACAATTTCTCAAAATCAATCTTTCCTTGCACCTTGGACTCAAATTCCACAATTCAGTACCTCCACAAGTCCAGTCACTGTGTTTCATACTGGCATTATATCACCAATCGTTGCTAGTCATGTTGGAGATCAGTCGACAACCTCTGTGAGTCATGTTGAAGACTTGTAACCAGTTGTTGCAAGTCATGTTGGGGGCACAAGTCCAGTCATTGCGTGTCATACTGGCGTTATATCACCAACCTCTGCTAGTCATGTTGGAGATTGGTCAACAACCTCTGCGAGTCATGTTGAAGACCTGCAACAAGCCACTGCAAGTCATGTTGGGGGCACATGTCTAGTCACTGCTAGTCACACTGCACATTCAGCACCAACCTCTGTTATTCATGTTGGGAATCAATCACCAACCTCTGCTAGTCATGTTGGGGATTCATCACCAACCTCTACTAGTCATGTTGGGGATTTATCACCAACCTCTACTAGTCATGTTGGAGATTTTCTACTAGCCTTTGCAAGTCATGCTGAGAGCATGTCACCAGCCACTGCAAGTCATGTTGGGGGTATTCATATGATTGAGAAGCCTATACGTCTCAGACGTAAGCCTAAATTCCTTTGTAGGACTTGCGAAGGAAGTCACCTTACTCATTTGTGTCATGTTACTGCTGGGATACCAGAAGCGTGGGGCTCACCTAAGGGCCCTTCAGGTTCTGAGGCATCTATGGTTTCACAACACTCAGGTCCTTCTTTGGTTGATACAACAATCATGCCGATGTAATCTTCAGCTGACACCCCTTTTCCTTTAGGGGTTGATGCATCCTTTGACCTTGTTGTCTCACATCTCGTTCAACCTGTGGTCATGTCGATGCAATCTTCGACCGACACCTCTCCTATGTTCATGGGTGATGTGTCTCTTGACCTTGTTGTCTCTCATCTTGTTCAACCAACGGTCATGTCGATGCAATCTTCGACCGACAACACTCCTATTTTTTGGGGTCATGCACCTCTTGACCTTGTTGTCTCGCATCCTATTCAACCAATCATTGAGGAAGTGGTCGTATCAATGAAATATTCGATCGACCCCACTCTTCTCTTGGAGAGTGACAAGTCTAAGGAAGTGGTCGCGCCAATGCAATTTTTGGTCGATCTCGATCTTCTGGTTCTAGTTCTACACCTTCTATGTCATGTCCTTAGCATTTCTATTACTTCACCTTCTGAACAAGAGAGAGTTTTACTCTTCCCGAGTTCTCTCCCTCCAAGTCTTGGCAAGGTTCCCTTTGATTGGGATGGTCTTGTGGGGTATCCAATGCCTTCACATATGTCTTTTCTAGGAAGAGACATTATCCTATATATCACGGAGACGATAACCTCCATTATCACTTTGTCCTCCTCAACTTGGACAACTTTAGGTCTTCCAGATCTTGTGTTGGTTCTTCATAAGATACTGACATTCCACAAAATATCGGTATGGGAGCATTGGCCTCCCCGGTGGTTTTCCGCCTAGAATCTTCCAAACGAGTCTTAATTAAGCTCTTTTCCGACTCGTTATTAAAAATTGAAAAGATCGCTGAGTGATTTGTCCCTTTCACACTCGTTAAAATTGTATTTGAAAGATCATGAGTCTTAGTTAAGCTCTTTTCCGACTCGCTATCAAAAATGGAAAAGATCGTCGAGTGAACTTGTCTTTTTCACACTCGTAAATTGGATTTGAAAAGACTTCTATTTGGCACAATTTTACCCCTTTTTCACACCAGGTAGACTCAAAGATATAAAAAAGGACATTTTTTTGGCGTTAAATTGTGATTGCATCTCATGCCCTTGCTTGCAGTATCAAGCCTTTAATCGGTTCTCTCTTTGTGTTATAAACCATGGCCCAAGCAGTTTGAATCCTCAACCAGGCAGAGCCTTGTTTGTATCCTTTGCAATTTGACACCCTATACCCTGGAAGGAACATCACCCCGAGTGTCCATCTCTCGCATGCATTTCCTTGCATTGAGCATAGGTACGTTCCACTGCTGGAACTAGTTTTGCTTACTTGCGACACTCATTCCCTCCTCTGTATCATAGCATTGACTTGTTATGAAAAAACAAAAAAAGACG
>ML798350.1:291135-320543 GCA_009831015.1 Picea engelmannii | reverse complement strand
CTTGGGCTTTACCAAGAGTAAAGTTGATTCTAGCCTTTATTTCAAGGTTATGAATGATGAGTCGGTGATATTTTTGTTGTATGTGGATGACTTATTCTTAACCGGAGAATAAAATCTCATCATCGAATGTAAGAAGAAGCTTGCCTCAGAATTTGAGATGAAAGACCTTGGCCTAATGCATTATTTCTTAGGACTTGAGGTATGGAAGAGCCCAAAGAGAATCTTCCTTAACCAAGGGAAGTATGCAGTTGAAATCCTGAAGAGAGTTGATATGTTGGAGTGCAATTCCATGAATCCACCCATGGAAATGAAGTTGAAGATTTTGGTCGACACTTCATCAGAATTAATTGATGTCACGATGTATAGACAGATCATTGGATTGCTAATGTATTTGACAAACATCATAACAGATATTTGTTTTGTCATAAACACCTTGAGTCGGTTTCTTGTAGAACCCAGACATCTTCACCTAGTTGTTGCAAAACATGTGATGAGGTACCTTAAGGGTACACTAGATTGTGGTCTCAATTATGATGGAGATCATGATTTCACACTGAGTGGGTACACTGATTCAGATTGGGCTGGAAGTGTCTCTGACAGGAAGAGCACTTTAGGATGTTGTTTCAGTTTGGGATCAACCATGATCTCATGGCAGAGTAGGAAGCAATCAAGCATTTCTCTCAGTGCAGCGAAAGCAGAATACATTGTTGTGTGTTCTGCCAGTTGTGAATCCATATGGCTTCGTATGTTGTTGACTGGTCTATTCGACCTAGAAGCAACCACGATCCTATGTGATAACCAGAGCTACATAAATATGACAGAGAATCATGTATTTCATGACAAGTCGAAACACATAGAGATATGATACCATTACATATGTGACATGGTGCAGAGAGGAGCCATAAAGCTCCAATATGTTAGCACGGATGAACAAGTTGTTGATGTGTTGACCAAGCCTCTATCTCATGTAAATTTTGAGCACTTTCGAGATAATCTTGGTATAGTCTGAAAGGACCTCCCTCGATAGGGGGATTAGTGTTGTGTTGATATGCTAGCCTAGTGTTGTACTTCCAGCTTAATTGTTGTGTGGTGATGCCAGCCTAGTGTTGTGCTTCCAGCTTAATTGTTGTGTGGTGATGCCAACCTAGTGTTGTGCTTCCAGCTTAATTGTTGTGTGGTGATGACATCCTAGTGTTGTGCTTCTAGCTTAATTTATGTGTGGTGATGCCAGCCTAGTGTTGTGCTTCCAGCTTAATTGTTGTGTAGTGATGCCAGCCTAGTGTTGTGCTTCCATCTTAATTTTTGTGTGTTGATGCCAACCTAGTGTTGTGCTTCCATCTTAATTGTTCTGTTGTGATTCCAGCTTAAATGTTGTGTTGAGATTCCATCTTAATTGTTGTGTTGAGATTCCATCTTAATTGTTGTGTTGTGATTCCAACTTAATTGTTGTGATGATGTGCCATCTTAAGTGCTATGATGCTAGCCTCGTGATGATGACATGTCAGCCTCGTGCTATGATGATGTGCCAGCCTCGTGCTATGATGATGTGCCAGCCTCGTGCTGATGACATGCCAGCCTCGTGTTGTGATGATGTGTCAGCCTCGTGTTGTGATGATGTGTTGCCAGCTTCATGTTATGATGTCAGCCTCATGCTGTGTTGATGATGCTCCAACCTTCGTGTTGTGATGGTGTTGTTGTTTATCATGCTCCAGCCTTTGTGTTGTGATATTGTTGCTTTTGATGTTGTATTAACCTTGTGTTGTTATTGATGATGATGATGTATTAGTGTTATACTAATCCATGCTGATGCAGTTTATGATGATGATGCCACTTCAACGTCTTCTTGAAGATGATTATTATGATGCCACTTCATCTTTTTGTTGAAGATGATGATGATGATGCCACTTCAGCTTCTTGTTGAATATGATGATGATGATGGCACTTTAGCGCCTTGCTGAAGATGATTACAATGATGATGATGTTATTTCATCTTTCATGCCAAAGATGATGATGTTACTTTAGCCTCATGCTGAAGATGATGATGTTACCTTAGCCTCATGCTGATGAGGATGATGATGTCATTCCAGCTCCATGTTGTGAATGATGATATTGATGATGAGAAAAACTTCTTATGATTTATAGATATGCCAGTCAGTGTTTCAAGATGTTGTTGATGATGTTTCCCTCTCTCTCACCTGATGTTGTTGTAGAATACCCTTGTTGTTAAGGGGGAGTGTTGAAATATTGTAACTACAAAGAGAATTCTATTTATTATTGATGTATTATTCATTAGATCAATCCCCTTTTGTGGATTGATCATGTCGGGTATTGTAAATGACCAAATTCCCTTTGCAGATTGGTCAAACCCTAATTGTAATAAGCTAAATGAAAAGTTGACCCCAAAATAAATTAAAGTGGTTATAACCACCCAGAATAAGAAGTCAACCCAACCAGAATATATTAAAGTGGTTATAACCACCCAGAATGAGAAGTCGACCCAACCAGTGAAAAGACACCTCCATCCACACATGCTAGATTGTATAAATAAAGAGGCTAGCACCTCATTTGTACACACACTCACTTGTTCATCAAAGCACAAGTTCAAAGCTGCAGTTGGAGAAGAAAGAAGAGAGAGAGAGAGGCGCATTCTTAGGAGAGGACTTTATGTATTTGTTTGAGTTATCTCTTGGCATTGTATTGGCTATCTATATTAAGGAAGTTTTTGTTGGGTTTTCTCCCCCATGAGGGTTTCCCAGGATAAATGATGTGTCTCTTATGATTGTGTATTTCTTAGTGATCCTATTTGTTCTATTGTTATATAGTGAAATGAAAAGAACTCTAATAATAGCTTAAACCTTAACAGAGAGTGAGTGTATTAGAGTATGGGAGGGAGGGAGAGGAAGGCATAGAGGGGGGATAGAAAGTGTGTGTGTGAGAGTGTGTGAGCGAGAGAGAGGAAGACAAAGAGGGGAGGTATAGAGTGAGTGTGTTAGAGTGTGGGAGGGATAGAGAGGAAGGCATAGAGGGGGGATATAAAGTGTTTCTACGAAAGTGTTGGAGGGAGAGAGAACAAGGCATAGAAGGGAAATAGAGAGAGTGTGTGAGAATGTGAGATGGAGAGAGAGGAATATAGATAAGGGGGTAGAGAGAGAGGTAAATGTAAGAGAGATATAGGAGAGATAGTGGGAGGGGGGAGAGAGAGAGGGAGAAGGGGAGGGGAGGGGAGAGAGAGAGGGGGGAGAGGGAGACATAGAGTGAGGGTAGAGAGAGGGATACTTAGAGGAAAGGAAGCATAGAGGGAGACATAGAAGGGGGGTGTAGAGAGAGTGAGAGAAAGGGGGGATACATAGGGAGACAAAGAGGGGGAATAGAGAGAAAAAGAGGGGCATAGAGAGTGAGACTGAGATTAACAATGAGGAGAGAGAGAGAGAGAGAGAGAGAGAGAGAGAGAGAGAGAGGTGGAAGAGAGAGGAGGGAGGGACAAAGGAGTAGAGAGAGAGAGAGATATGAACAACGGGGGGATAGAGAGGGTGTGAGTGTGAGATTTTGAGGCATGTCAAGGAAAGGTCTAGGTATAGGTCTTTCCATGCCTTGTGATGTGTAAGTCTTGCCATGTCTAGGTATTACCATGTATAGGAGTGTGAGGGAGAGAGAGGGAGACAAACAAGGGGGGCAGAGAGGGAGAGTGAGAGGGAGATAGAGAGGGGGGGTAGATGTAGGAGAGAGAGAGAGAGAGGGATGAGGGAATGACTTATAAGAGTGTTTGTGTGTTATTGGGAAGGTGTGCGCATTCCTAGAGCACATCCACGTTCTTAGAGCACATGCATGTTCTTAGAGCACGTGCACACTCGTAAGAATGCACACTCATTCTTTTGAATTCAATTTTTTTTGGCAGGATCGAGAACGTGTATGATGACTTGGTTGGCTCAGATTTAGGTTTGGGATGACAAACCTAGTGGTTTGGTCTGCAAATTGATAAATCCTCCATTTTGTGAATACCCCTCTATATCTTTGTCTTTAACGTTATTTTTCTATAGGATAAACAATTCAGTTGTTGACGAAACTATAGAAATAGATAGAGTAGCTATGCACATTTCAAATGTATAATCTGTTTTTAAAGTTAATATTGTTTACTATTTCTAATCTATTTTTGTCTTCACATTTATCAAAATCCTAGAATACATACCTCTCTTATTTCTACTATAACTTTTTGTGGCCTTAACCATTTCTCGAATGATTTATATGTGGGACTAGAAGAGACTGATACGATCTAAAAAAATAAAATAAAAATTGATCACATTAAGACCCTCTTAACTTGCACAAACGTTGTAATTTCATGCATATGTTGACTTTGATAATTAAAAAAAAAATTATTAAGTTAATATTAAAAATTTCCAAAAAATATGGGGCACAAGAAAAACGGGTTCTCTACAAGTATACAAGTTTTTATAACGAAATTACATCGTTAAGGTACTCAACACCTACACGACAAAAACATATACCTTATATTTTTTTGGAAAAATAAGATACCACTGTTAGAAAAAATCAAATTTGACATAGTTATTCACAATTTCTGTGAATAAAAGTTGTATATTTTAAAGGTGTTTAATGCAAGTAGGATCTCTTCATTGCATTTATGTTATTTTGATAGAATTTTCACCTTTCAACAAAGGCCTCAATATCTACTACATTTTTTTCTTTTCTATTAGAGATCTAGAATGAATATGACTCCCGAAGTTAGGTAGGATTGGGGCATGTTCAAAATATGAATATAAAATCCACGGCTCATGCATCACATGTATACATAGACTATATACTCTCTTATATGGGTGTTGACAAAAAAGTTTGATTTGTGATTGTGTCTAAAGTTTTATAAATTCATTTTTAACACTTTGAGATCCCTCTAAAGAAAAATAGGATGATTTTTTATTATTATTAATGTATATATAACCCATCAAAATATTACATTTAAAATTACAAGGTATGCTTATTATTACTTTTTATTTAAATTTTAACTTATTTATTTGGTTATCCATTAAATGTTAACAAATTAAATAATTGGAAGGACAATATTTTATTAAAAATAATTTTTTTAAATATATCTCTTGTTTGTTCTTGTGAATTGAAGTATAAATATATACCTTCCAACTTTGAAATTAATACTAATCCTTAAAATTTGATCACTACTTACCTACAAACTATGACAAAAGAATAGCTTTTAGAAAGTGAGCTTCAACTACTGGGAAGTGATAATCACTAGCAAGTGATAAGGCGGTTGCCCACCAAAGGTGAGTAATCATGTGGATGAAATCCCATTATACAACCTAAAAATATAGGAAAGAATCCATATGCCCCAAATTACCATAAAAGGAATATGCTTCAACTTTGGATATTGTGTGAACCATTGTAGCATATAACTTTCTAAAAAGGAACAACTCCAAGCTTCTGGTATTTTCAGGTAAATTAAGATCTCTTTCCATATGTATTGTGTAGTTTCACAGTGAAAAACAATATGTGAAGTTGTCTCTTCAACTCTGAGACAAAGATTGTTGTTGGATTAGGTTGTCACTGATGCTAATATTTTGATTGATTGATGTCAAGTGATTGATTGATTGGATTGATTGATTGATGATTGATGTCAAATGTAATATGTATTGTCCTTGATAAGAATGAATAGATGAAGATGGATCAATGAGTTGTCATGGATACATGATGCATATATGAATTTGGATTGATGTTATTGTCTTATCATGGTTGATAAGATGCACAAATGGATGAACTCCAAAGTGGCCCCCTTATGGTGAAAGCCCTCACGGGAAGACGCTTTACGGTTGAGTTATCCTAGAAGTGTGGTTGGAGAACCCATGCTTATATGTGAAATAATAAAATGAAGATCAATTAAACTATTGGTGAAACTATCCTAGATGAATAGTGCTTGTCATGCCATTTCCAGTGATATGTGGAATGTCACATAACTCCTCACAGTTTGAGAATTATGGCCCTACAAAGTTGGAGGACCCCCATATGATGGTTTGAAGCCCCAAAAGGTCAAAGAAGTCAAAATGCTTGAAAAGAAGAAATCATTATTTAAATGATAAAGTGAAGTGGAAAATAAGAAATGATTATTTAAATATTAAAGTGAGGTGACAAAATCAAGAATGAATATTTAAATGGTAAAGTAATGGATAACTTTCTATTTATGGAAAGTGGTTAACCCTAAAATGAGGAAACTAGGTTAAGTGACCTAAAATGGGTTAAGTGACCTAGAAGATGAAAAGTATAAATAAGAGGCAAGGGTCTCTTGTGAATTGTACATTTTTGGGAGTATATCTTGTACATCTTTTGTGTGTATATCTTGAGCATGATTGAAGATATATTCTGAGAGAGAGAGCATGAGGAGGATCTCATGGACGCATCAAAGTTTCGGCAATGTCTGAGATCTTGACGACAAAAGTCTCGGAGCTTCAAAACCCTAGTTTTTAAGGTATACGTGGAATGTAATGGGCCAGAGTGCGTACACACATGGGTTATATGAAGACAGGGCGCATACAGTGGATAAAATCATGGAGATATGTGTTTGAGTTGATGACTGGTTGTTGAATACTGAAGTAGGTTGCAGATCTACACTCCAAGTTGCAGAGGGGATCATGTTGTACATCATTGATGAGTCATGGCTTGATCTATAGTTAGTACATTGGTAGAGGCACCTACTAACAGTTGATTGGCACATGTTTTATGGACACATGTATGAGGATTCATCATGTTGTGGTATTGGTGCATGGTTGGCATACTGGCTTGGTACAAGTAGTGATACATTTTGACGTACATGTTTGGTATATGTTTGGATGATGCGTACTTGCCTAAAAGTATTTCATTGGTATTACTTGATTAGGATATAGTTTGGTACATGAGATATTTGATGATTGTGGCACTTGGTTCATGGTAGAGACATATCATGAGTGATATGACACATTGTTTGGAATGTTGGTAGATCACATGGTTGGGATATTGGTAGATGCACATGTTGGCATGTTGATAGAGGCATATTATTGATACATTCCATGGATGATATCTTATGGCACATTGTATGGTGTTGATGTAAATTGTTTATGTACATGGGTGTTGTGCATGGTGGGCACACATTTTGGTACAGGACTTGGTTGATATTTTTCTCATGATTCTCTATTTCTTTGTTGACATATCTTTTGCTTCATGATGTTTGGTATGGAATAGGTTTGATGCATGAACAGGTCCAAGGATCATCATATGGTAGCATATTATTCATCTTACAGAGAAGATAAGGGGAGACATACCCAAAGGGGGAGTCATTCTTCTTCCCATGATTCTAGGAGGAGGTATTTTTTAGATGCATACTAGGAAAGATCCTTATATTTGAAGAAAGAGAACGAAGGCATAATTCTAGGGGGAGTGATGGTCACAGGGGGAGTATGAGCGATGTATATTCAACATTACATCAGAGTGATATCCCTCATTCAAAAGGGGAGAGATTATTCAGAGTAAGATCAAAGGCATTCAAACAGGGGGAGCAACCCCAAGGAGAGTTCAAAGCAGGGGGAGCATCCCTAAGGGGAGAATGGCCCTTTTCCATTGATGTCAAAGGGGGAGAGATAGTCACATTGATGTGATTGATGTTTAGTAATGGGGAGAGATAGTCATTAGTGATGGGGAGAGATAGTCACATTGATATGATTGTTGACTACTGATGTAGAGCATACCTTGTCTACATGTTGACATCAATGTTGGTATTGCCATCAATGCCAAAGGGGGAGATTGTTGGATCAGGTTGTCATTTATGCCAATGGTTTGATTGATTGATTTCAAGTGATTGATTGATTGGATTGATTTATTGATGATTGATGTCAAATGTGATATGTATTGTCATTGATAAGAATGCATAGATGAATATGGATCAATGAGTTGTCATTGATACATGATGCATATATGAAGTTGGATTGATGTTATTGTCTTATCATGGTTGATAATATGCACAAATGGATGAACTCCAAAGTGGTCCCCTTATGGTGAAAGCCCTCATGGGAAGACGCTTTACGGTTGAGTTATCCTAGAAGTGTGGTTGGAGAACCCATGATTATATGTGAAATAATAAGATGAACATCAATTAAACTATTGGTGAAACTATCCTAGATGGATAGTGCTTGTCATTCCATTTCCGTTGATATGTGGAATGTCACATAACTCCTCATAGTTTGAGATTTATGGCCCTATGAAGTTGGAGGACCCCCATATGATGGCTTGAAGCCCCAAAATGTCAAAGAAGTCAAAGTGCTTGAAAAGAAGAAATCATTATTTAAATGATAAAGTGAAGTGGCAAATAAGAAATGATTATTTAAACATTAAAGTGAGGTGACAAAATCAACAAGGAATATTTAAATGGTAAAGTAATGGAGAACTTTCTATCTATGGAAAGTGGTTAACCCTAAAATGAGGAAATTAGGTTAAGTGACCTAAAATGGGTTAAGTGACCTAGAAGATGAAAAGTATAAATAAGAGGCAAGGGGATCTTGTGAAATGTACATTTTGGGGAGTATCTCTTGTACATATTTTGTGTGTATCTCTTGAGCATGATTGAAGATCTATTCTGCGAGAGAGAGCATGAGGAGGATCTCATGGACGCATCAAAGTTTTGACAATGTCTGATATCTTGACGACAAAAGTCTCGGAGCTTCAAAAACCCTAGTTTCTGAGGTATATGTGGGTTGTAATGGGCCAGAGCGCGTACACACATGGGTTGTATGAGGACAGGGCCCGTACAATGAATAAAATCATGGAGATCTATGTTTGAGCTAATGACTGGTTGTTGAAGACTAAAGCAAGTTGTAGATATGCACTCCATGGGCTAAGATCTGCCACAAAGATTATGGTATGGTGATATTATTGTCTTGATAGATATTCTTGTTTGTTGTGTAGTGAATGCTTAAGGAATTCTTGGTATGATTGTTGTGATGTGGTATATAATGGTTGATGGAGTGAGAAACACTCTTATGTTTCAATATTAATATGATGGCTATAGTATATTGGTTGTTTATACTTGGTTGAGTAGCATTCATAATGAATGGTTGAGAAGCATGAGTTGGCTATTGGAGAGCCTAGATGTGTTGTGACTGGCTATGGGTCAGTTTGGATAGTGGAAGACATAAGATAATGTGTTTGCAGGTTGCAGAGGATCTAAGTATGTGATTAAAAGGATAAACCCTAATAGCTCATAAGGTATACACAGGCTGCACTATAGAATGGTTGCGTACACACGCGAGATGTACTACTGGTAGGGCACGTACATACATGTGTTTCACTACCGACAGGTCGCATACATGTGACAGATTGATATCTATTGAGGATTTTTGCCTCATCTTAGTTGGTGATGAGGGTGTAAGTTGAGTCTTGCATTATAAAGTTGGTGCTCTTGTAGAGTTGTATTCTATTCAGTTGTTGCTGAAAAACCCCAAGGATTGTAGTCCGTAATAAAAGGAAAATTGTACATACATCTTGTGTTCTTTGTGTTCCTTGTGGTGATGATTGGTTGATGATATATTGTTGATATATGTTGTTGATATGTGTTCAAATTTAATTGGTTATAAATGATAGCAATGAATAATGAGTTAATGGTGATTGCTTACTAACGAGTTTTGTGTAAGAGGGAAGTTTTGGGAAAAAGAGCCCTACACTGTTCACCCCCCCCCCTCTTAGTGTAGTCGGTGTGTCCAACAACTGCATACCGAAGGACCAATGCCACCCCTTTTCCTATAATTTACACCAGTAAGAATACATTCCTTCATATATAGCCACATGAAGCAAATAAGTTTACTTGGGATATTTACTTTCCAAATTGACTTAAACCACCATATGTTATCTTCCATAGTATTAGAGAAAGTAATGGATTGGTATGCTAGATTGGTTGTTACAGTACCCATTGCCCTGTTCCAAGAACAAACTATCTTATCCTTCGAATTATTGAGAGAGATTCCACTTTTTTTCAACACTAAAAGAAAGTTACTCCATTTTGTATCCATCTCCCCTATCAGACCAATGTGGATAGCCTCAATCTATCTTTGATTATTACCAACATCATTTGGTGTGACCACATGTACTAAAGTGTAGATATGTTGATTGTTGAGGTGTTGAATTAAGGGGCCAGAGAGCATGTATGAAGCATTATCTCCTATAAAAGGGTCCATACCAAGTATGACTTGTTTACCACACCCAATCAGCCAATTCATCCATCGTTTTATAATATTTAAAGAATCCATAAAAAATTTCCAGATATTTGAGGCTACCGAGAACTTACAGTCAACTTTGCGCAGCCAAGAAGTCAGGTCAATTCCTTTTAAATATTTCTTTTATGGAGCTCACTCCATATTCATTTGTTGAAAAGACCTCTCCAGTAATATTTGGTTTTCAATGATTGTGCAAACAAAAAAATATTCTGTATAGCCCATCCTCCAATTTCCTTTGGTCTAGCAATGTTTTTCCACTTTGTAAGGTGAAAGCTTGCAGTTTTTGTTGCTCCTCTCCAAATAAAATTTGCAATGAGTTGTTGTATCTTATGAAGTATTGTTGAAGTAATATTAGCTCAACTAAGCCAGTATACATGGAGACTTTAAAGAACATATTTTTCTAAAACCAGTCTGCCACCTAAAGATAGCCAACAAAATTTCCAGTTATTGATTCTCTTCTCAACTTTTTATATCATCCAATTCCAATACACCACCATGTAGTTGTTAGGTTTTAGATAAAAACCCAAATATTTCATACCTTTATCCATGCTAATAAAAGGTATATTGTAATTTGCTTGTATCCTTTGTTTCAGGATAGAATCTATATTTTGTGCAAGAAAGAACGATTTTTTATAGTTAACATCCATACCAGAGGCAAGACAGAAACTTGATAAAATAGTTTTAAACTCGATCCAGTCTTCAAATTTACCAATACCTAAAATTAAAACATCATCAACAAAGAACATATGCGAGATTATTGTCTCAGTAGCAACTTTGAGTCCATGAAAAGACCCTTCTCCCACTTCCTTCTTCAAACATCTTCTTAAGCATTGAACAACCAAAATAAATAACAGGGGGGGGAGTGGGCATCCCTGACGTAGCCCTCGATAAATCTTAAAGAAATCTATAGGGGATCCATTTATTAAAACTTCCATGTTGACAGAGGTTACACAAGCCATAATCCATTGGCACACCTCCCATTTTAACCCGATCTGGATTAATAACATTCGTAGAAACTGCCAACTCACTTTATCATATGCTTTTTTAAGTCCAGCTTTAGTATAATTGAGCTTAGCTTCTTAGATTTAGCAGCATGAAAACACTCTTGTGTTATCCCCACAACATCAAAGATTAATCAATCTTTAAGGAAACCAAATTGTTCATAGGAGAAACAAGATTCCAATTTATCTTTCATCCTTGAGGCAATGATTTTTGAAATAACTTTATATACAAAGTTACAGAGGGAAATAGGTCTAAAGTCATGAAAGGAGTTTGTCTTGCTTACTTTGGGGATAAGGCCAAAGAAGGTAGCATTGAGTGCGCTTGGTATAAAGCATATGCATCTGGATTCCTCAACTGCCTTGTGTAGATCTTCCCCCATTAAATCAAAATAATCCTGAAAGAGTTCCTGGGTCCACCCATCTGGGCCTGGGATTTTATCTTTTGGCATTGTATTAATAGTATCATTTACTTCTTCTAATGTGATAAATTTTCCAAGCTCATCACTTTCTGAATCATTGAAAAACTTGGGCACATTCTTGAGCACTTTGACTTGATTAACAAAATCTTTCGCCTCTATCTCACTGTATTGGTATTTAAAATGTTTAAATGCAATCTCTTTAATATCATTGTCTGTTGTTTTGTGGCATCCTGCATCATCAACTATATCCCAGATAGTGTTCTGTGATATTCTTTGAGAAGCATGTTTATGAATTTTTTTGTATTTTTGTCTCCCTTATCAATCCAAATTGTCCGACTTCTGATACTCCAAGTGGATTCTTCAAAGGATAATATCTTATCCTTTCTTTGTATAAGTATTCTTATAGGTCCAAGTCTTCCTGTGAAAACACCTGTGACAGGCAATTCACAAAAATCTATGATATTTTTTCTTCTATATGAAGGAGTTTTGTGTGCATGTGATTTTTTTTATTTCTCTGCCATAGTACCACAACTTTCTTAAGATTCCTCAATTTTGAAAACAACAGTTGGATTAATGAAGAATCAGACCAGTTTTCCATAGAATTCCAAGTATTCCTTATAAGAGAAGAAAACTTGGGATCAGAGATCCAGGTGTTGTTGAATTTAAAGGGAGGGGCAATTTTATGGGAATACATCTCCATTTGTAAGCAAACCAGGTTGTGGTCCAAAATGGTAGAATTAATGACCCCGGATCTAATTCTTTTATGATTGCTAAGGAGTGATTCATCTAGTAGAAATGATCCAATCTTTTCGATATGCCTACTAATCCTGCTCTACCATTTCTCCAAGTAGGAGTCAATTTCATCGACTGGATATCCACTAAACCAGAAGATAGAATAATCCTAGATAAATACTCTGCAAGAGGGTCACTTCTGGCCTATTCCCCCCATACCTCTTGGTCAGTAAGAGTGAAATTAAGGTCGTTGCCCACTATTAATCCCTCTTCATTTATCAAACCAGAATCAATAATGGGCTGCCAAAAATATTCCCTATCTTTATAGGGTGCATAACAAATGAGCAGTTTAAACTTATCGCAGACTGTTTAAATATTCCTTCCAGATATATACCTGTAGAGGTGCCAAAAGCACAAAACTCATCGTAAGTTGGGTTCCATCCACTTAATAATCCACCCGATCAACCATTGGGATTCAAAGAAACAACATCCCACTTCGGAAGACATTGTAGGAAATTTTTTTTAGCTTTCTCACCATCCACTAAAGTTTCTTGTAGAAATACAACATCAAGATTTACCTATTTCAACAGTAATTTGAGGGCAGTAATTTTAGTGGGTCCCCCAAACCCCTAGAGATTGTAAGACAAAAAAATCATAAGGGAAAGTTGGTAGTCGGTTGGCTTTCTCTAAGGGCCAGGAGGGGAACCCTATCTGGGATAGGGTTTAAGGATACAGGGAGGGAAGGTTCTAGAGAACAATCTGGATCGTAACCCATGTGGGAAAACACTCTGAATTGAGCCAAACCACCTTCAGTGGCCCCAGAGGGTTTCTTAGGGTTGTGTGGTTTAGCCTTTTTTCTGATAGTCACATTGGATCAGTCTGTGGAGAGGGGAGGCAAAGTAGTAAAGTTGGAAATGGGAAGAAGTGTGGATGACAAAAATTTTGTAACCTTTGAAGAAGGATTTTGGAAAACATTTAATGCACAATCATTAGGACTGCTTACGACACCCAAACCAACTCCGTCATGGAGGACTAACGGGAGAGTTGTAATTTCGGTAGGAGGGATAAAGCTAGAAAAACCGCCGAAATTCCTCCCTGGCCCTTTAATGGTGAGCTTTCCAGCCCCCAAAATACTGGTAGGAAACTCATCACACAGAGCATTTACTGTGGGAGAGAGAGGCTGAATATCCCCGGGAGAGCATGTCTGGTGATTAACACAATCTAAATCCTTAGAATTTAGGCTAGGTTGTACACTCGAGTCTTCAAAATTTTTCATAAGTAGATTCCAAAAATCTCCAAAGATTTTTAAAACCCATCTTTCATTGTCTTTTAAATATACAAGCTCTTCAAGGGAAAGATTAGCAAATAAGAAAGGAAAGAAGAAATTCATCTTACCTAAAAAAGATCCTTTGTCGAAAGGACCAGAACAGTAAATGTCTACTTGATTTAAAGCCATCTCAGGTTATTCTGTGTCAATATTGAGCTCCATGGAGTGAGGAAAGAGTGCCTTTAGATGTCATGTTTTCCAATAGGAATGGCATCTGAAGGGCTCCCTCCTTAAATCCACTAGTTGGCATAAATGTGAATCCCCATTGGAAATGTCGATAACATCAGGTAATCCTTTGGATAGGTTCGGTTCAACTAACACCCATGCGAGCCTTTTATTATTTCAGCAGAGCAAAATCTCATCGAAGTAAACAAATATTCCAATAGAGTTTTCTAGTGCTTCAAAGATTCTAACAGACCAGAACTCGATGGGAAAGTCGGAAAAATGAAAAACCACCCAGTGGTTGGAAAGTAGACTAAATCTAGGACTGTACCCAACGAGAGGCTTCCAGAAGCCTAAGATCCAATCTGACAATTGTAGTTTATTCATCCTCATGCAGAAGAATTTACCTACTAATGCTTTCTCCGTTAAACTAGCAACCCTATCCATCGCTATATCCCTGCCGAGAACACAGCTCGGTTTTGACTCTCGAACTTTCCAGTTCTTTTGTTTGCGATTTAAACGTGATTTGCTTCCAGTGGCTCTGTTATGACCAGCACTACCTACACGTCGTGGAGAGCTCTACAAATATTGTTTCGACTGAATAACACTGAAACTTTGTTATAGGGGAGATCTCTGCATAGGTAGATGTGACAGATTAACTCCATGACATTGTGTAGGGACGGAAATTGGAGTAGCTACCGGACAGCCTTCCCGAGAGAGATCTCTTGTGTGTAGACCCACACCAAGGCGTGTGTTCTTCACGTGACAGGAGCCTGGTGTGAAGTTGTTACCAACAACAGGGGACATCTGTCGAGGAATCTTTGTAGCATGAACTGAATGCAGAGTATCTTTCTCCGAGCCATTTGTCTTAGGACATAAGCAATCGTACATTAACCTATATGTCTCATCTGCCAAAAATAGACCTTCGTTGAGCCTTCAACTACCGAGAAGTGATAATCACTAGCAAGTGATAAGGTGGTTGCCCACCAAAGGAGAGTAATCATGTGGATGAAATCCCATTATACAACCTAAAAATATAGGAAAGATTATGGATTGAATGCAATGGCGGACTGATAAGGCAGTGAATCTGAAACGAGCATAGCAAAAGTTGTTAATGCAATGGCGGAAGGACTAATATTTTATTAAAAATATTTTTTTTAAATATATCTCTTGTTTTTTCTTGTGAATTGAAGTATTAATATATACCTTCCAACCTTGAAATTAATACTAATCCTTTAAATCTAATCATTACTTACCTACAAACTATGACAAAAGACTAGCTTTCAAAAAGTGAGCCTTCAACTACTGGGAAGTGATAATCACGAGCAAGTGATAAGGCGGTTTCCCACCAAAGGAGAGTAACCATGTGGATGAAATTCCATTATACAACCTAAAAATATACGAAAGAATACATATGCCCCAAATTACCATAAAGGGAATATGTTTCAACTTTGGATATTTTGTGAACCATTGTAGGATATTACTTTCTAAAAAGGAACAACTCCAAGCTTTTGGTATTTTCAGGTAAATTAAGATCTCTTTCCATATGTATTGTGTAGTTTCACAGTGCAAAAAGATATGTGAAGTTGTCTCTTCATCTCTAAGATAGAGACTACATACTGAAGGACCAATGCCACCCCTTTTCCTATAATTTACACCAGTAAGAATATAGTCCTTCAGACATAGCGACATGAAGCAAATAATTTTACTTGGGATATTTACTTTCTAAATTGACTTAAACCACCATATGTTATCTTCCATAGTATTAGAGAAAGTAATGGATTGTTATGCTATATTGGTTGTTACAGTACCCATTGCCCTGTTCCAAGACCAGACTATCTTATTCTTCGAATTATTGAGAGAGATTCCACTTCTTTTCAACACTAAAAGGAAGTTTCTCCATTATGTAGCCATCTCCCTTGTCAGACCAAGGTAGATAGCCTCAAGCCATCGGTGATTATTACCAACATCATTTGGTGCGGCCACCTGTACTAAAGTGTAGATATGTTGATTGTTGAGGTGTTGAATTAAGGGGCCCAAGAGTCTGTATGAAGCATTATCTCCTATAAAAAGGTCCATCCCAAGTATGACTTGTTTACCGCACCCAATCAACCAAGCCAATCATTGTTTTATAATATTTAAAGAAGCCATAAAAATTTTCCAGATATTTGAGGCTACCGAGAACTTACAGTCAACTTTGCACAGCCAAGAAGTCAAATCAATTCCTTTAAATATTTTTTTTAAGGAGCTCACTCTACAATCCTTTGCCGAAAAGACCTCTCCGATAAGATTTGGCTTCCAATGATTGTGCAAACCAAAAAATATTCTATATACCCCATCCTCCAGTTTCCTTTGGTCTAGTGATGTTTTTCCACTTTGTAAGGTGAAAGCCTGTAGTTTTTGTTGCTCCTCTCCAAATAAAATTTGCAATGAGTTGTTATATCTTATGAGGTATTTTTGAAGGAATATTGGATAAACTAAGACAGTATACAAGGAGACTTTGAAGCACATATTTTTCTAAAACCAATCTTCCACCTAAAGATAGCCAACGAAATGTACAGTTACCGATTCTCTTCTCAACTTTTTGTATCATCCAATTCCAATCTGCCACCCTGTAGTTTTTAGGTTTTAGATAAAAACCCAAATATTTCATACCTTTATCCATGCTAATAAAAGGTATATTGTAAGTTGCTTGTATCCTTTGTTCCAGGATAGAATCTATATTTTTTGCAAGAAATCACGATTTTTTACAGTTAACATCCATACCAGAGGYAAGACAGAAACTTGATAAAATAGTTTTAAACTCCATACAGTCTTCAAATTTACCAATACCTAAAATTAGAACATCATCAACAAAGAACAGATGTGATATTATTGTCTCAGTAGCAACTTTGAGTCCATGAAAAGACCCTTCTTCCACTTCCTTCTTCAAACATTTCTTAAGCATTCAACAACCAAAATAAATAACAGGGGGGAGAGTGGGCATCCCTGACGTATCCCTCAATAACTCTTAAATGAATCTATAGGGGATCCATTTATTAAAACTTCTATGTTGACAAAGATTACACAAGCCATAATCCATTGGGACACCTCCCATTTTAACCCGATCTAGATTAATAACATTCGTAGAAACTACCAACTCACTTTATCATATGTTTTTTTAAGTCCTGCTTTAGTATAATTGATCTTAGCTTCTTAGATTTAGCAGTGTGCAAACACTCTTGTGCTATACTTACAACATCAAAGATTAATCAATCTTTAAGGAAACCAAATTGTTCATAGGAGAAACAAGATGCCAATTTATCTTTCATCCTTGAGGCAATGATTTTTGAAATGACTTTATATACAAAGTTACAGAGGGAAATAGGTCTGAAGTCATGAAAGGAGTTTGGATTGCTTACTTTGGGGATAAGGGAAAAGAAGGTAGCATTGAGTGCGCCCGGTATAAATCTTGTGCATCTAGATTCCTCAACCACATTGTGTAGATATTCCCCCATTAAATCAAAATAAGCTTGAAAGAGTTCCTAGGTGCACCCATCCGGGCCTGGGATTTTATATTTTGGCATTGTATTAATAGTATCCTTTACTTCTTCTAATGTGACAAATTTTCCAAGCTCATCACTTTCCGAATCATTGAAAAACTTGGGCACATTCTTGAGCACTTTGACTTGATTAAACAAATGTTTTGCCTCTATCTCATTGTATTGGTATTTAAAATGTTTGAATGCAATCTCTTTAATATCATTTTATGTTGTTTTGTGGCATCCTGCATCATCAAGTATATCCTAGATAGTGTTCTGTGATCTTCTTTGAGAAGCATGTTTATGAATTTTTTTTGTATTTTTGTCTTCCTTATCAATCCAAATTACCCGACTTATGAGCCTCCAAGTGGATTGTTCAA
Organism: Picea engelmannii; assembly: GCA_009831015.1. Taxonomy (NCBI): domain Eukaryota; kingdom Viridiplantae; phylum Streptophyta; class Pinopsida; order Pinales; family Pinaceae; genus Picea; species Picea engelmannii. The sequence continues at coordinate 302,748 of ML798350.1, read as the reverse complement.
AGGATAATACCTTATCCTTTATTTGTTTAAGTGTCCTTAGTAGGTCCAAGTCTTCCTGTGCAAACACGTGTGACAGGAAATTCACAAAAATATTTGATATTTTTCCTTCTATATGAAGGAGTTATGTGTGCATGTGATTTTTTTTATTCCTCTACCATAGTACCACAACTTTCTTAAGATTCATCAATTTTGAAAACAACAGTTGGATTGATGAAGAATCAGACCAATTTTCCATAGAATGCCAAGTATTCCTTATAAGAGAAGAAAACTCGGGATCAAAGATCCAGGTGTTGTTGAATTTAAAGGGAGGGGCACTTTTATGGGAAGACATCTCCAATTGTAAGCAAATTGGGTTGTGGTCCGAAATGGTAGAATTAATGACACGAGATATGATTCTTTTATGATTGCTAAGGAGTGATTCAACTAGTAGAAAATGATCCAATATTTTCGATATGCCTATTGATCCTGCTCTACCATTTATCCAAGTAGGAGTCAATTTCATTGGTTGGATATCTACTAAACCGAAAGATAGAATAATCCTAGAGAAATATTGTACAATAGGGTCACTTATGGCCTATCCCCCCCATACCTCTCAGTCAGTAAGAGTGAAATTAAGGTCTTCGCTCACTATTAAGCCCTCTTCATTTAGCAAACCAGAATCAATAATGGTTTGCCAAAAATATTCCCTATCTTTATAGGGTGCATAACAAATAAGCATTTTAACCTTTACCGCAGAATGTTTAAATCTTCCTTCCATATATTTACCTGCAGAGGTTCCAAAAGAATAAAAATCAGCATAAGATGGGTTCCATCCACTTAATAAGCCACCCGATCGACCATTGAGATTCAAAGCAACAACATCCCACTTTAGAAGACATTCTAGGAAAATCCTTTTAGCTTTCTTACCATCCAATAAAGTTTCTTGTAGAAACACAACATCAAGATTTACTTGTTTCAACAGTAATTTGAGCGTAGTAATTTTAGTGGGTCCTCCAAACCCCTGGAGATTGTAAGACAAAAAAATCATAAGGGAAAGTTGGTAGTCAGTTGGCTTGCTCTAAGGGGTGGGAGGGGAACCCTATCTGGGATAGGGTTTAAGGATACAGGGAGGGCAGGTTCTAGAGAAAAATCTGGATCGTACCCCACAGGGCACAATACTCTGAATTGAGCCAAACCACTTTCAGTGGCCCTTAGGGTTGCATGGTTTAGTCTTTTTTTTATAGTCACATTGGAGCGGTCTGTGGAGAGGGGAGGCAAAGTAGTAAAGTTGGAAATGGGAAGAAGTGTGGGTGACAAAATTTTGGTAACCTTTGAAGAAGGATTTTGGAAAACATTTAACGCACAATCATTAGGACTACTTATGGCATCCAAACCAACTCCATCATGGAGGACTAATGGGAGATTTGTAATTTCGATAGGAGGGATAGAGCTAGAAAAATCGCCTAAAGTCCTCCCCGACCCTTTAGTGGTGAGATTTTCAGTTCCCAAAATACTGGTAGGAAACTCATCACACACAACATATATTGTGGGAGAGAGAGGTTGAGTATCCTCAGGAGAGAATCTCTGGTGATTAACACAGTCTAAATTCTTAGAATTCAGGCTAGGTTGTACATCCGAGTCTTCGAATTTTTTCATAAGTAAATTCCAAAAATCTCCAAAGATTTCTAAAACCCATCTTTCATTGTCTTTTAAATATACAAGCTCTTCAGGGGAAATATTAGCAAAGAAGGAAGGAAAGAAGAAATTCATCTTACCTAAAAAAGAGCCTTTGTCGAAAGGACCAGAACAGTAAACTTCTTCTTTATTTAAAGCCATCCCGGGTTGTTCTATGTCAATACTGAGCTCCCTGGAGCCAGGACACCGTGCCTTTAGATGTCCCATTTGCCAACAGGAATGACATCTGAAGGGCTCCCTCCAGAAATCAACTAGTTGGCGTAAATGTGAATCCCCAATGGAAATGTAGATAACATCAGGTAATCCTTTGGATAGGTCCAGTTCGAATAACACCCACGCGAGCCTTTTATTATTCCAGCGGAGGGAAATCTCATCTAAGTAAACAAATCTTCCAACCGAGTTTGCTACTGCTTCAAAGATTCTAACAGACCAAAATTCGATGGGAAAGTCGGGAAGCAACATCGAGAAACTTCTTTTCGTGAAAAATTTTGTGAGTGGGCTAAAACCAATAACCCATATTTTTAACATTAAAATATCTCTATCTATAATCCAAGGAGAACCCAAAATTCTTAGTAGATCGCTCTTGGCAAGAAAATGAAAAACCACCCAGTGGTTAGAAAGTAGACTAAATCTAAGACTGTACCCAACGAGAGGCTTCCAAAAGCCTAAGATCCAATCTGAAAACTATAGTTTATTCATCCCGGTGTAGAAGAATTTACCTACTAATGCTTTCTTCATTAAACTAGCAACCATGTCCATCGCTATATCCCTGCCGAGAACACAACTTAATTTTTACTCTCGAACTTTCCATTTCTTTTGTTTTTTATTTAAATGTGCTTTGCTTCTAGTGGCTTTGTTATGACCAACACTACCTACACGCTGTGAAGAGATCTGCAAAGATTGTTTCGACTGTATAACACCGGAATTGTATAACACAGGTAGGTGCGACAGATTAACTCCATGAGAGTGTGTAGGGACGAAAATTCGAGTAGCTACTGTGCAGCCTTCCCGAGAGAGATCTCTCGTGTGTAGACCCACACCAAGGCATGTGTTCTTCATGTGACAAGGGCCTGGTGTGAAGTTGTTACCAACAACATGGGGCATTTGTCAAGGAATCTTTGTAGCATGAAATGAATGCAAGGTGTCTTTCGTCGAGCCATCTGTCCCAGGACATAAGCAATCGTACATTAACCTATATGTCTCTTCCAACAAAAATAGACCTTTGTTGGCCCACAACTCATCCTTGTCGGCCCAGTTTAGGTCTATCGGGTCAACCATCTTGTCACCTGAAAACTTGGCCCTCCACGTCGACAGACATAACTTCAAGAACTAACACCTCGCTTGTTGTGTGACACCTTCATAAACCCTAGAAAACATTGCAGTAATGCTACTCCCATCTAGTCCGCGATATCTGACACCTGCGCAAACCCTAGCGGCATCCAATACTAGATCTTTGTGTGCAGATAAACCAACCAACTTATTTATTTGGCTATCCATTAAATGTTAACATTTAAATAATTGGAAGGACAATATTTTATTAAAAATAATTTTTTAATATATATATATATATATATATATATATATATATATATATATATATATATATATATATATATATATATATATATATATATATATTGTTTATTCTTGTAAATTGAATTGAAGTATAACTAGCACAACCACTCAAAACCAGCACAGCTAGCATGTTAAATCCAAAGTTAAATCATTTAAACGTGGCAATCATATAGTGCTACAGTAATTTCTTAATATGATTAAGTAAATGTTAAAAGGTAAACAGGTTAACTGATGCATTCAAAAATACAAGGAAGTTATGAAAAAAAAATCACATTCATTGATTTGGGAGGACGACTAAAAATATGCCAGCATCTTCAATTGTGAGCCATCAGATTAAAATTTTAGATTAAAAGGTGATTAATTGTGCTCATTGTCAATAGATGTGAGCCTTCCAACTTTGAAATGAATACTACTCCATCAAATTTAATCACTACTTACCTACAAACTGTGACAAAAGAATAGCTTTCAGAAAGTGAGTCTTCAACTACTGGGAAGTGAAAAAATAGAATGCCCAATAGAATGCCCAATTCTCAATCTTAATATCAAAAATAAAATTTGATAAGTAAATTATCCAAATTGTTTATGGTGAAAAATTGGTATATAAATATATATTTTCATAAAATTTGATAAGTAAATTATCCAAATTGTTATTGTGAAAAATTGGTATATAAATATATATTTTCATTTATTGTTTATGCTGAAAAATTGGTATATAAATACATAATTTCATTTATTGTGTTTTCTTTAACCTCTTCTATGTAAATAAAATGCCCAACTCTCCATCTTAATATCAGAAATCAAGTTTGATAGGTAAATTATCCATCCACCATGAATTTGTTTATGGTGAGAAATTCGTGGGGAGTAAAACACTTAATATAATTAATAAAATTGTTATAATTATAAAATTTCATTATTTGATACGATATAAATTGTAAAGTTTCAAAAAAAAATTATTAGAAAACTTTTTAACAAGTACCTCTAAATATAAATAAGGATTTTTTTTATAATTTTTAAATTAGACCTTAACATATTTTAGAGACAATTTTTAATTAGTAAAATGAAGAAAATAGCATGATTTGTTTGTATTGAAATTGGCATTTTAAGATTTTTTTTTATGAATTCTCTAATATTGTGGATAAGATTTAAATTCTTATTTTATTTATTGTTTAATTCATTAGAGTGAGTGATCAATCTTACTTGCCACTATAACCCGAGAGTGTATCCAACAGCCCTCAAACTACATATACCAATAACTTGTGACTTAGTAAGTGTCGATGCACCCCATCCAAGGACGTCTACCCTTCTAGCCTTATCACAAACCTTTATTAGACAACAATAGCTTTTTACATTGTAAGACATAGAGTTTGGGTTTAAGCTGGTAGGAAAGGAAAAACTAAGGACATCAAAAGCTATTAAGTAGAAATCCTAAAAATTGAAGGACTTGTCCTCATCTCTAATATTCACAAGCTCTTGGATTTGGTAGTGAAGCACATAGTTAGAAAGTAAAAGAAAAAGGGATAAATGAGAGACTAGTTTTAGAAGCTATTATTAAAACAAGGACCGCCTAGTTACATTTAGGATCATCGTAGAGGAATGTTGTAGTAATAAACTGATCTATTGTTGCTTCATTGACTTTAGGGAAGTGATTGACACATTTCCTAGAACTAACCTTTGCAATAAATTAGAAGAGAATAAGGTTACGTTTTAGTTGATCTTTGTTGTGACAAGGTTGTACTAGAATGTTATTGTCAAATTCAAGAATACTAAATGTTGGTTGTGAAAAACTAATTGTAATATAGGAGTTAAGCAAGGTTGTCCCCTACTGTTTTTTACATTTACATTCACAAGTTAGAGGCTTGCTTGAAATAAGTAGGTTGTGATGATACTACTTTAATTTTTTAATAGTCATCATCCTTCTTCTTTATGCCAATGATATTGTCCTTATGGCAAGGTGTCCCTTTGATCTCAACAATCAAGTAAGAATTCTCAAGGTTTTTTTCTAACAATGATATAATTGTTAACACTAACAAAACAAAGGTAATGATAATCAAATACAAAAATTTCACTTACGCTACTTTTGTGTATGAAAATAACAATAGGAATTTTCTTCATATAAATATCTCAAAATGGGCCTTCATCACAAGCTTATCTAGAACTATAGAATTAAGAAAAAGATTGATGGAGAGTGGAAAGCCTATTTTGATCTTGAAAACCATTGTAAATTAGTAGACCTCTAGTTGTGGGAAACAAAAGAAAATCCTCATTAAGACTCTCTTCACTCTCTATAGAATCATGGAGAAAGATCGAAAAAATAAAGAATTGTTTTAACTTTTTAACTTATAATCCTAAATTAAAAACAATACGCCCTATCCTATCCTCCTCATAAAAGTAGTTTTTTCCCTCATTAAGAGTGTGGCTATGACTAGGTACTTAATGTACACGAATAAGGTAATTAACATGAAAGACAAGAGGCTTCCTAAGATCACTTCAAACTTCAATCAAACCAAGGATAAAGATTTCCTTAGTGATGTTGCACTCATTGATCACCATAAAACATATCACACCACCTTAAACTTGTAATACGTATCGTTTATCTTCTATTTTTTAACAAAAAAGGTGGGAATCAATACCATGACCTCATATGTCATCATTCCTCATGATGCCACTACCAAAGTTGTGATTTCTCTTTGTCAATGGTTTCCATGAGTGTAGCAACAAGAACTCATTTGGATCTACCTCAGTGGTGTAGCATGATCATTAATAATGATCTAACCAAGGATACATTTGAGCATCCTAAGGCGCCATTACACAATCAATTCACATAGAAGGGTCACACCACTACATAACAACAAAACCAAAAACAGATCATGAGGATATGATTCAATCTAGGAAGAAGTTCATAAGCTTTCTCTCCATCATGAAAAATCCATACAACAACTTGCCCCATCAAATTTTTCATGTAGGATGCTCAAAACTAGTAGCAACAGGTCTACCTATATTGCCTCATCATGTGAACCAACAATGAAGAGATTCTTCCATAGGAGATAATTATATTCCTGAGCATGGCTCTGATACCATATTAAAAACCAATCACTATGAGAGAAAATAAAACATCAAGCAAACACATAAATGTGAACATTGGCAATTTACCTTGGGAATCCTTTACTAGAAAAACCAACACCAAACATATGTCTATTGTTACCTTGGCTAATCTGACCAAGCCATCCAAATATAGGTTTCTTGAATCATTTTACAATGGATTATGCCAAACCTTTAAATATACTTCATCACACCAATATCATAGGCTAAAATTGTGTTTCACTTTAAACCACATATGGAAAACACATCTTTGATTGAATCAAGGTTAACCTACTGATGACCAAGTCAAGGTTAACCTAACAACACCCATATTAGATATCAATTTCCAAATACTTGCTACAATACCAAACTTTCAAACCTTTTAAGTCATCAAAACTATGGAGATCTAGAAAAGCATCTCTTCAATATTTTCAACAAACCAAGTAATTCCTTACCTTTTTCTTCTTAAGATTTGATATAGACCAAATTTAGTCATATGGATGTTAACAATCATCGTCATCATCATAAATAAAAGTTAATAAGTGGAAAAACTCCATCTCTTTCATTAGAATTTTTTTACCAAATCCAATAAAAATGTTGTTAGAAGTCATGGTTACACCCAATAGATGAAAAATTTGACCATGAAACTTTATCCTTATAGATTTTGATTTATTTCAAAATTATTCAAAATACTAAAATTTTGAAAAAATATCAAAAAAACTTTATCTCACCAAAAACACCCTAGAATCACAAAAAAATATTATACCTGTGACCTCTTAAGAGGAAACACATGTTCTTAACCATTAGGCCCACTCAAGTTGTATATAATTTAATTTTGTTTTCTTTTGTTGTACAAAATGATTCTTTTAATATAATTTAATTAGTACATAAATATATCTTTTCATTTATTATGTTTTATTTTAATTCTTACTAGATGTAATTTTGTTTTCTTTCACGTGCAAAATTGTTCTTTTAATATAATTTAATTAGTAAATAAATATATATTTTCATTTATTATGTTTTATTTTAATCCTTACTAAATGGTATTTTTTACACAAAATTTAATTGTATTTTCTTTTAGATCTCGTGCAAAATGATTCGTTTAATATAATTTATTATTTTTAGTTCGGCTAAAATTATAGGAGTGAAACATAAAATCAAAGCTTTTCGCTTAAATTTGGTTAAATATATTTTTGTTCGGTGTAGATTTCCACGAGACAAACCAGAGAATATGAAAATATTTATATTCAGTCAAATGAAAACATTTACAGTGTACGGTGAAATATTTGTGTGAATACTTTTCAACTTTAGTTATTCGCTTGTGGCTTGGTCATGTTTTACAGGATGGTTATTTTCTAGTATGTGGTGGACCGAGCTCGAAAGCGGATTGAATTTAAAAAACGATCTCTGATTGATGTTATGATGAAGTATGCGTGATCTTCCTTTTGGTTTTTTCACTTCCATTCAAACCTTACTATAAAAGTTCCTTATATAAATTTTATTTATTTCTTGTACTTTCCCATATTTATTTCTTGTACTTTCCAATATGAGCAATTCACTTTATATACAAAAATATTTAAAGGGAGGCCTAGGAAAGTAATCATAGTATATAATTTTTATATAAATGTAAAGAAGAGAGATAAGTCAAACTTCAAACACAATTAGAATCAATGTTTGATAATAAATTTAGATTTTTAGAAGACAAGATTCAAACATATATAGACAATAAAATATTAAGATTGGAGACTTAGTTATTGAAAATGGAGATTATATTGTAAAAAATGGAAAACCAAATCCAAAAAAAGAAACAATCAATCCAAGAAGAAGAGGTCAAAGAAAATCATAATCTTAGGGAAAAGATTAAAGGACTAGAAAAAAAATCTAATTAACAATTTCTCCTTAAATAATTTAGAGTGGATATCAAACACCTCAAAGAGCCTTGAACCTCATAATTTTTGGTATAAAAGAATAGAAATATGAGGACACACTATCAGTGGTTAAGAAAGAGCTAAAAATAAATCACAAATTGAATCAACTTGTTTCATAGAAACAAAGAAGCTGGGAAAAATAATTGAACATAAAAATAGGTTAAGCTGGCAAGATGAAAGTTGTATGTGAGCCATATGGAAGAGGTGGGTGGCCACCAATATCTACCTAGATCAAGTGGGTCCCCTTCATTTTCATTTTGTTGACTGGAAAACCATTTGTAGGAGGATCTCCGAAACTAAGGTTTTGTTTGGTGCTTATTACATATGTTTGACAATTTAACACCTTGTTAGGCTAGACATGGCAAGGCATGAAAAGGAAAGGAAAGGCATGGCATGGCATGGCATGGCAAGGGATGGAATAATTCAATGCAAGGAAAGGCATGGCATGGAAAGGCAAGGGAAGGCATGCCAAGGAATCACATGACATGGCATGGAAATGAATGACATGGAATGGAATGGAAAGTGAAGGCAAGGAAAGGAATGGCATGGAAAGGTAAGGCATGGCATGGCAATGTATGTCATGGAAACGCAATGCACGGCATGGCATGGCAAGGAAAGGCATGGCATGAAAAGGAATGATATGGCATGACATGGCAAGGAAAGGGATGGCATGGNAGGAAAGGAATGGCATGGAAAGGTAAGGCATGGCATGGCAATGTATGTCATGGAAACGCAATGCACGGCATGGCATGGCAAGGAAAGGCATGGCATGAAAAGGAATGATATGGCATGACATGGCAAGGAAAGGGATGGCATGGCAATGCAAGGCATGGAAAGGCATGGAATGGCATGGAAAGGTAAGGCATGGCTTGGAAAGGAAATGAAAGGCAAGCCATGGCAAGGAAATGAAAGGCATGGTAAAGCATGGAAAGGAAAGGAAATGCAAGGAATGGAATTTCATGACATGCCAAGGAAATGCACGGTATGGCATGGCAAGGCATGGAAAGGCAAGGCATGACAAGGCCATGAACGACATGGCATGGCATGGCGAGTGATTGCAAGGAAAGGCATGGGATGGCATGAAAATGCATGACATGGAAAGGCAAGGCATGGAAAGGCATAGCATGGAAAGGGATGTCATGGAAAGTGAAGGAAATGCAAGGCATGGCATGACATGGCAACAAAAAGAGATGGCATGGCATGGCATGACATGGCAAGGAAAGGGATGGCATGGCATGGCATGGCAAGTGAAGGAAAGGAAAGACATGACATGGAAAGCGAAGGAAAGACAAGACAAGGCATGGGAAGTGAAGAAAATGTAATGCAAGGAAAGGCATGATATGGAAAGTGAAGGAAAGGGAATGCATGGCATGGAAAGTGAATGCAAGGAAAGGCATTGCATGGAAATGAAAGACATAGTAGGAAAAGTGAAGCAAATGCAAAGCATAGCATGGCAAAGCAAGGCATTGCATGGAAAGGAAAGACATGGCATTGCATTGCATGGCATGACATGACACACAAAGTTAAGGAAAGGAAAGGAATGACATGGAAAATGAAGGAAAGACAAGGCATGGCATGGAAAGTGAAGGCAATGCAAGGCAAGGCAAGACATGGCATGGTATGACATGGCAAGGCATGGCATGATGTGGCATGGAAAGTGAAGGTAAGGCAAGGTATGGCATGGAAACGCAAGGCATGGCATGGAAAGTGAAAGAAATGCAAGTCATGGCATGGCAAGTGGAGTGTGCTTGGCACAAAAAAGTTCCTAGCAAGAATGTGTGTGTGTTCCTAGAACTCGTGCACCCTAAAGCGAGTGCATGTTCTAGGAACGCGCACACATTCTTGATGGGCATAGATGAGAGAAAATTACAAGGTTTTCAAGTCACAAGAGAATGTGTGTTCTCTTAATGAAACATATATAACATTTATTATAGACCAAAAATATTTATGAATAAAGATGTAAATGTGTATGGGGACAACTAGGACCTAAGGGATTAGGATCGAAAGTGTTTTGAAGCATAGAGAAATGGTTAGAGCACCAAGATGTGGGTGATGTGGGTGCAAGGGGTGTGGGGCCTTTAACAATCTAGTTATATGCATAGTGTACTAAGGGCTCAAGTGTGGAGGGGGTTAAGGGTTGCGTATAGGTTATGTCTAGGCTTATATGGAGCTAGGGGGGTCTAGGTCATGGTCTACGTCAAACTCTAGGTGATGGTCATTGTATAGGTCTAGGTCATGGTCTAAGTATAGCTCTAGCTCTATGTCGTGATCTAGGCCATGGTCTAGCTCTAGCTCTAGCTCCATGTCATGGTCATTGTATAGGTCTAGGTCATGGTCTAGGTCTTTCCATATCTAGGTCTTGCTATGTCTAGGTCTAGGTATAGGTCTTGGCGTGTCTAGGTTAAGGCCATTTCTTTCCTTGCGATGTAGGGAGGTAGGGTGGAGAGAGAGGAAGAAATAAAGTGTGAGAGGGGAAGAGGGGAAGACAAAGAGAGTGTGTGAGGGTGAGGAACAAGGAGACAAAGAGGGGGGTAGAGAGAAATAGTTAGAGGAAGGGGGGAGAGAGACAGAAGGGGGTTAGATAAAAGAAAAGAGAGAAAGGTGGGGAGAGAGGGGGAGAGAGAGGGAGGGGGATACATGGAGCGCGCGAGAGAGAGAGAGTTAGATGCAAGAGGTAAAGAAAGAATGGGGTAAATATGAATTGTTTGAGAGTGTGGGAGAGTGGGAGAGGAAGATCAAGAGGGGGGGTAGAGAGAGAGAGGTGGGAGAGAGATGGTTGATGTAGGAGAGAGAGAGGAGAGAGAGAGGGAGGGAGGGAGATGGGGGTTAGAGAGAGAGGGTGTGAGAGTACATATGGATAAGTGTTCTGTCATACATAATCTACCGCATGTCAGACACTGATTCCTAATAAATAATATCGAATCCAGTAAAATATTATGCATATATTAAAATAAAAAAAGTAGAATCAACGTACCATAATCATAATTAAACAATGTGAAATCATTATTAAACTGTAGGTGAATAGTCATATCCATAAAATATCATTATTAAACAATACGTATAGGTATATTTCACTTAGGTCTTGGGTGTGGATAGGGTTAATGGTAGAGTATAGGTTATGCCTAGGCTTAGATGGAGATAGGGGGGTCTAGGTCATGGTTTAGGTCTAGGTCATGGTCTAGGTCTAGTTGATGGTCATGTTCATATAAGTACTCATACAATTATTCCATTGGAATAAGAAGAAAAATGTAACACTCACCTTATAGGTGAGACTACATTTCTCTATTGCACATATCCTTTATTCGTTGTGATGGACAAAGAGAGAGGGAGGTAGAACTACGAGAAAAGAGAAGGAGGC
>ML798350.1:198756-262365 GCA_009831015.1 Picea engelmannii | reverse complement strand
GGGCCGTTTAGGCGGGCAGCACCACATTGTCGCTTGTTGAGGACTAGCGCTGTGGATCCCGAGGACACCTCGATGTGTAGTCTGGAAGGTTGGAGGGTTTCACTGTTCCCTACCTCTTCCTCTATGTTTTGGTTGTTTCCACCGATGTTTACAACCTGCTCCTGTTACATGCATCTCAGAGGTGATACTGATGGATTCGTCTCCCGGGCAGCATTGCATCCGACGAAATCTCAAAGCTTTCCGTAGAGAAAAATATCAATCCCTACAGATATATTTAGTTGGCATCTCATAATTTGAAAAAAAGTTCGATTCAATGAAATTGTAACAATATAAATGATTCGTTGTGAAATCCAGATCACCCAGAAAGGAAAAAATTGCAAAATTGGTTCAGTATAGAGATCGATATATTTTCTAATGATTTTCCATTGTGATCTGTACAGTAAGTAGATACAGAGAGAGAAAAACGTGAGTTGAAGATTCTACAGGTAGTCGTTTCGGAGAAGTCAATCGTCGTTACAGTTCATCAACTTTAAGTTAAACATATTTTTCACGTTGATATCTTTTCATTAGTATATCTGGTAAAATGACATAGGAGAGGGGATTTTGAGAATATAATTGTTAATCAATTATATTTATGACTAGCATAGCAGCAAAATAGTTGCTGGTGAATGCAGAAAGGTTGAGAAGATGAAATGAATCTTTAAAAGAATATATTAAATTTTATTATCTATTAACAAATAAACAACAAATAAACTGTTGGGCTTCATTTATTTGGTGTTCATATTTTAATTTTTGTTAATCACTTAGGTGGCAATCAGTTAGCTATCAAAGTAATTTTTAAATATGATTAGGTAAATGTAAAAAAGTAAACACATAAACTGATGTCTTTATAATAGCTAAGCAGTTAATGATTGAAATCACAGCCATTTATTTTGTGTGACTACTAAGAATATTCCAGCCATATTTAATCCTGTCCATAAAAAACTTATTAAGCACTAAACCCCTATTAAATCTACCCATTGTCAATAGATGTACGCGGTAATTAAGTTTTTTTTTAAATAAAATCTTTCATCAACAATATATTCCTTCAACTTATAAAAATACTCTACAATAATAAAAATACTCTACAATAAATAATTGATTTATTGTATTGTGAATTTATTTTTCAAAAATACCTATCGCTAAATAATTACTTTACTATATTGTGAACCTCTCTTTTTCAGAAATACCTCTCACTGAATAATTGATTTACTATATTGTAAATTTCTTTTTCAAAAATTCATATCACAATACTTTACTTAAAAAAATGTATTCATACTTTACAAATAATACAAAAATGTATTCATATTTTACAAATAAGTAACCGGAAAAGAAGTTAATAAAAAATTCAATATGTATCGATTTACAAAACGTGAATATCGATATCTTATTACGAAGATAATTACAAAACGTTTCTCTAACTTTTGACCGGGTAGCAGCGTCTCCATCCATAGGAATGACGTTTTAGTTGTTCTCTGCCAGTGTCTTTAATGCCATTAGTGCTTTCCCTACTAGTAGCTTCATACCATTCAAACGTTCATTGGAATTTGGATTTTTTATACATTTCATAATCTTAATTTTTTTATTAAATATTTATTCTTAAACAACTTTTATATATATATATATTTACATTTACATTTACATTTATAGTATATATTTTTATAAAAGATATAAGGTTTTATGAAGGATTACTACAATTATTCTATTTAGTTTTATTCAAGTGGTTATGTGATGGAGTTCTACTCTATCTATCTAGGTTCTATTTTGTAGCTACAAGTTCATATTTGAGAGGAAAATGTGCTTTATATTTTGTAGGTATTATTGATTTAGTCGCTATTAACATGGAGAAATCAACACCGGTGGTTTGTTTAGTTGTTGATCAAGGTTTTCAATTCACCAAAAACTTTGGGATTATTGGTAATGAGTGAAGCGATTTTTTAAAGAAAAGATCGGGAGTTTTATCGAGGGTAGGGACAATGTTTATCAATGATGTGATAAATCTAGTGAGACTGTTTTCTTAGAGTATATTTCCTTGAACAACTATGTTGGTGATGGTTTAGTGATATGGTAGTTCATTGCTTGAATGCTAAATTCTCTAGGATCTAAACTCGTAGCACCTCAAAGGCTTTGAAACAATGGACTCATCTTTCATCTCAAGGAAAAGTGGTCATCGGAGAGGATGTGATGGTGGTGATTCTTGATTAAGATTTGAAGGATCCACAACTAAATGTTAAGCTAGCAGAGCTCTCCCTTGATGTGTATTTTCCCATCAATGGGTGCCCCTAATTTGGCCAGCGAGAGTATAGAGGAAGAGAAATTTACCTCTTAAAATTCAAGGAACCTATAGTGGCTTTGTAAGGAGACGAAGTTAAGGTTCCCTTGCTTTATTCAAATTCTACGATTCTCGAGACATTGTTGGAGTCAGATGACTTTAATTTTTTTTGTAGAGGATAGTAAAGAGTGCTTTAAAAGGATGACATTTTCTAGGGGCGATTTTGTTTTTCCTTCCTAATATTTTGGATGAAGTAGCTTTCAACCAGTGATTTTTACTAAGTTGGGAGGCTAAAATGATTTATTTGAATTCCTATTGGGGGTTGGGATGGAGGTATCCTTTCCGTTATTTAATTTTGATGTTATAGTTTGTTGTATGTTACATTTTGTGGGCAAGATAGAAGTCACACTCCCTAAGGAGAAGAGTACACATATCGAGGTAGACTAGTGTGGTGCTACCAAAAAGGTGCACCTCCTTCCAGATGCAGCGCACTTAACCACAAAGGCCATATGGAGTGCATCTCTACCTAGAAGGTTGGGTACAAGTCCCAAGGACCAGGAATTGGTCAACTAAGATAGGTGTTAGGGTTTTAGACCTTTTCTAGATGTTGGTTAGTTAGAATTGGTCCACTTTTGATCAAAACCATTGTATGTTCGACCTATCCTATATAAAGGATGCATATTCTACTAAATAAAATGAATGGTTCAATTTGCTTACCCATTTCCTATGTTGTTTTCATCTTTCTCTACAATATTATAGATCAAACGATATCAGAGCACCGGTCCAAGATGCTTCTACTCCACTAGTCATAGATTTCAATGGTAGATCCAGGCAAACCCATATCCTTTCTTGGGATGCGCTAGGGTTGGAATTTATTTTTCTGGAGGTAAGGGATGTGCTAGGGTTTCTTTTCACCCTCCTCTCTCTCTCCCAAGAGGTGCGCTAGGGAAACCCCCTCATCCTATTAGATCAAGAATATTTCCATAGGTGCACTAGGGAAACCCCCTCCTCCTCTCATTTCTGTCAAGTTTTTCAGAGGTGCGCTAGGGAAACCCCCTCCTCCTCTTCACTCATCTTGAAGTCTAAAGGTGCACCAAGGTTTTTCCCCTCCTTCTCTCTACAAATGAGTGGACTATCTTTCAGATGTGGATAGGAGTAGCATTTTTTATGAAGATAATGCCTCCAAGAAGGGACGCTTCATAGGATGATGCCTCTTCTGTTAACTCTTCCTCTATCCAAGAGTTGGATTTGGCTCTTCATGAGATTATTATATTGCAGCGTCAAACTCCAACTCTTTTGAAACTGGATGCATGCTTCCAAATTCCTAAGTTCTCTGGGAATATCAATGGGGACATTGTGGATTCATGGATTAGAAGTCTCTCTACATACTTCAACACTCGTGACGACATCTCTGACGAGGGGAATATTTAAATTGATAGCTTACAAATGGAAGGCATTGCCTAGGCCTAGTGGGATACTCTACCCATTAGGACCCAACTCATTGTGGATTTGCAAACATCTACCTCCTCTTCTACTCCTCCTATTGGCACTTGGGAAGCTCTCTGTCAAGCTCTCCGTAGTAAATTCTATCCTCTTGACTACTATTAGAATATTATGGCTCGTTGGTTGCAGCTCCACCAATTATTAGGCCAGTTCGTGCAACAATACGTTGAAATATTCACTAGGTTCCGCATCCAACTTCATATTCAGGACTTCGAAGAGGTACTCGTATTAAAGTTTATTTCGGGTTTATTGAAAAAAAAATTCACATGGAGGTGGATCTTTTTGACAATAGTTCTCTGGATAAGGCTTTCTCATGTGCTCTAGCAGTTGAGCGTAATCTAGCCCCTTGCTTGAAGGCCCCTCAGTCTCATCCTAACTCCTCCTCTGTGCCCTCCTTTCCAAAGTATCTCTATTCCCTTAAGTCTGTTAAATGATGCGCATTCCGTAAGTCTTCTTTCCATAACACCATCGATTGTCGTGTCATATAGAATCCGTCTACTGCCAAAAATATTTTTGTCGATACTCTCGAGTCCTCATCTTCAGCACCCCCTCCTTCTGATACAATCTCTTTAGAAAATCCCATGACTGCAGACCCCTCTTTTCTTTTGGTGGCTATTGATTCTAATGCTACCTTGATTTCCCCTCTCTTAACGCACAATTTCCAAATCAACCAGTCTCTTGCTACACTCATTATTGATAATGGTATCCAGAAGAATTTATTAGTTCAAGATTTTGTGAACTGATTAAACCTACCCACCACCCCTCGTCCCTCTCCTTATCAATTAGGGTGGGTTCATAAGGATGGACCTCGTCTCATGTTCAAACAACATTATGTTGTCACCTTTACCATTGGACCTTTCTGTGATTCTTTCCTTTGTGACGTGTCTTTGTTGGATTGTGCAGATCTTCTTTTGGGCATCCCATACCAGGAACAATGTGATGCCATCTATCATGCGTGTACCCATCAATATCACCTCAAACAAGATGGTGGAACTTATGGTCTTACCTCTTCATCCCTAAAATCTCCTCCTCTTCTCGTTGTCCAAGTTGTCATCTACCAAGTAAGTGTAAATAAATCCCTCTCCTTATGCTTGGTGCGCCCTATTAAGCCAGATCAGACACCCAATTCCATTACACATGATATATCTATTGTTCTCTTTAAATTTTCTGATGTGTTTTCCCCTCCAGAAGGCCTTCCACTTCAGCACCCTATTGAGCATTCTATCAACCTCATTCCCAGTGTTGCTCTTCCTAATGCCCCTTTGTACCATTTGGATCCCCATGAGGTTGAGGAAATTTAACGCCAACTCCAACAACTTCTTAATTTTGACCATATCCAACCCAGCTTCTCTCCTTACACCTCCCCGCCTTCATTATTCCCAAAAAGGAGAGTGGTGACTGGCGTTCAGTCACCGATTACCATGCTCTCAATGAGATTACTGTAAAAAATCGTTATCCTCTCCCTTGTATCGAAGACTTGTTTGATCAACTCAAAGGGGAAAAGTATTTTACAAAGATGAATTTGACACCAAGCTATCACCAAGTGTGTATGGTTTCTACCAACACTTGGAAAATAGCTTTGAAAACTAGATTTGGTCTCTATGAATGGATGGTGATGCCTTTTGGCCTCACCAACTACTAGTGGGAAAATCCCCATATAACTATACCAGGATTTAAGATATAGACAGAGTGAATGATCGTCTAAAAGTCAACCTAGTTTTTACACTACCCCAAACATACCAAAATAAATGAACAGAAAGTAATAGAAGAGAATATTGGTAACTGTACCTTTTATCCCACATCTGGTGATGATCTCCTCAAGCTCTGTAGCTCCAAAGACTGCAAATCTCCTTCCAAGGCTGACCTACATCCAAGACTAGGAAAAGGAGGGCTACAAGCATGCTATTTCTATTCATAAATTAGGGTTATATATCAAATTCTATGTATAAATCAAACAAAATACACAAAAAATCATCATTTGGGACAAGGAAAAGAGATTCTTTTATTCATCAAACAAAGACTGAAACTTACAATCCTTGTCGGCCACCATTCCGTGAACCTGGTTCAGGATCCTCTTTACAATGCTCCAAGTGCACCTTCAATAAGCCTCTTCTCACAATATAGTCATCACCTCAAGGAAAGGGAATGGATTGGATGGAAGAAAATGGGTTGAAGAGGGAGTGTTGAGGCAATAACTCAAAAAAGGTAGCAAATGCTTGGGCAAGGAAGGGAAGTGAAATTGGGCAGAGTTTCATTGTTCTTATGCTTCGTTTTGAAATGAGACCCCAACGCCTCCTTTTATATGACAAAATGATGGTTATTTGGTTGGGGGACGGGCTTAGATAGCAGGTGAATTGGATGGGAAACCTCCAATAGCCCGTGAATTCCACCGAATTCCTTTCAAATTTTTAACTTTTGCAAATTTTGAAGGTATACGCGGACTGTGTATTGTACAACAAGTGTATGTACGTGGGTTTTATAGCATGCAACAAGTGTATGTATGCGGGATGTAGTGGTGTAGGGTGTGTACATGCTCTAAAAATCGGTTTTTTAAGTAGAGCTTCTCAGCAATGATTTGGAAAATTATACAAATAAGAGGGCTAATGCCATGAATGCATGAGTAGGGAATTTTTGGGCTATAACACCAACGCCCCTACCACATTCCATAGTTTCATCAATGATATATTTTGTCCTTTATTGGGCCGCCTTGTGGTCATATATTTGGATGAGATTCTGGTATTCGGTAAGACTTGGGAGCAACACTTACAACATGTGCGCAACGTACTCCAATTGTTGTGTACCAATCACCTTCAGGCCAAGGAACGAAAGTCCTCCTTTGTCCATACTTATGTCTCTTATTTTGGGTTCGTCATCAATCAGGAAGGTGTCCATCCTAATGCTTCTAAATTTCATGCTCTAGCACAATGACCTACTCCTCAGTCCGCACTGGCCCTTAAAAGTTTTCCTAGTGGCATCAATTTTTACAGGAAATTCATTCCTCACTTCTCTCAGTTGGCCAAGCCCCTTCATCATTTGTCAAATCATTCCACTTTTCTTTGGAATCCAGTGGCTCAAGAGCAGTTCCAACACCTTAAAGAGGCCCTTTGTTCATCACTTTTCCTCCATTTTCTCTATCTTCAATAACCTTTTGAAATTGAGGCTGATGCCTCTCAACATGTGATTCATGCAATTCTTAAACAAGGAGGACATCCCATTGCTTATCATTCTGAGACATTGACTCAAGACAAAAAACACTACATTACCCACGATAAGGAATTCTACAGCTTGTTCCAGGGCTTAAAACAATGGCTCCAATATATCTTGGGTAAGGAGACTATTCTTCATACTGATCATCATCCTTTGAGTTTTATTAATTCTCAGTCTAAGATCTAAGAACAACATCACTTGAAGTGGTTTGCTTATCTAAAATAGTTCCACTTGGTAATAAAATATAAGGAAGGGGCCACCAATCACATGGTGCCTCTTCTTAGGCACCCCCCTCTTGAGATACTTCAAATATTGTATGTTCATTGTGTTGGTTATGAAGATTGGAATCCTTTGTATGCCTCTGGCCCTTTCTTTAGTACCATCTAGATGGCCTTGTAACAACGTATTGTCATTAACCAGACCCCTTTCCTAGACTACCACATTCAGGATGGTTGGTTGTATAATATTGACAAGATATATGTGCCTACTATTGATGATCGCCTTATTCTCATTCGTGAAGCCCACACCTCCTCTTATGGTGGGCACTTAGGCACATTCAAAACTACTCAGCATCTTCAACGTTACTTATTTTGGATTGATGTACAACACCGAGTTGAGCATTTTATCTGAGCTTGTACCCTCTACAGTTAACATAAGCCAGCCAACCGTAAGTATGGCATGTATCGACCCTTACCTATTCCCTCTCGTCCCTAGGAATATATCTCTATGGACTTCATCACCGGTCTTCCAATGACATTTCATCATCATCATGCCATTTGGATGGTTGTGTGTTGCTTCTACAAAATGGCCATTTTTTCCCTTGCACTAAGACTACTGTTGTTTCTCAAACCACAAATCTCTTTTTCACTCATGTGTGGACTCATTTTGGTCTCCCCCCCAACATTACCTCTAATCGTGATGCCCATTTCCTCAATACATTTTGGAAAACTCTCTGGTCTCTCTTGAGGTGTCACGTAAAATGCTCCACTTCTTTCCATCCGCAGATGGATGGACAAACCGAAGTTGTTAACCGTAGCCTGGTCCATGCCCTCCGCATTCAGTTTACCAAATCTAAACAGTGGGATTCCACCCTCCACATTGTCCAACACAATTATAATAGGGTAGTTCATGTTTCTACTGGCTTGTCCCCTTTCAAAGCTTGATTTGGGTATCAACCTACTACCCCCTATGAGTTTCCTTTACAGCCCCAACCTTCTGGTACTCCTCGACAACAAAAAGAGAAAACCTTTGCCTCATCCTTTTTTCAAACCTTGTCTTGTAAACAAGCTCAAGTTTCTGAGGCTTTACAAGCTTCTGAACAAAGTTATAAGGCTTGTCATGATGTGCATAAGAAGCCACTCTCTTTTCCCCTAGTGACAAGGTCTAGTTTCACATGGAATGCCAACACTTTCAATCCTAGCGTTATCACAAACTGAAATCCCTCCACTATGGTCCTTACACAGTTCTGTATCAAGTTAGAGACAATGCTTATCGCCTAAAATTTCCACCACAGTTGGGTATTCACAATTTGGTAAATGTGAACAATCTCAAATGTTATGATCCTCCCCTCCTGGAAGAAGAGGTCGCCATCTCACACCCCTCTGAGTTGGTTCCATATTTCCAACCACCTCTCCTTCATGAAACAATGTTGGATGCACACACCACCAGTACTCGCACTCAACAACACACTTCCTTTCTAGTGGGTCGCTAAGGTCAAATTCCAACCTAAGATAAATGGCTATCACAGTCTTCCATGTCTCAGCAGTTTCCATGGTTTTTCATGAAAGTCAGGACACTTCCAGGCTTAAACAAGGAGGAATTGAGCAGGATAGAAGACACACTCCCCAAGGAGGAGAGCATGCATATCAAAGTAGACCAGAGTGGCACTACCACAAGGGTGCACCTCCTTCTAGATGCTTCTCACTTCACCACAAAGGCTAGATGGAGTGCATATTTACCTAGGAGTGTTGGGTATGTGTTATATTCTTTGCATGTGTCTGTGTGGGCATGTCAAATTTGACAACTGTGTTTGACAATCCCTCTAGTAGTGCTCTTTGTTTCATGTGTGTCGAGAGCTTCCTAGGGGTGTCCTACGGGGGGCCAGGTATGCCCCCCCCTAGTTACACACATCTTTCAGCACCGGGCGGTAGTCCGGGGCAGCGCCCCGAATTTTTTTTTGGGAGGTGGTTTTTGCTATTTTTAACAGATTTTCCTATTTTTAGTGGTTTTCTAAATTAATCCCGGATTAAGGGATTAGGGTTTTGGTATCTACGAAATAAATAAAATATTGTATATATTGTATAGCGAATGGTGAAATTCCATATAATGAATATAAGAAAGGTTTTCCCGGTTGAGGGTTTTCGGTATAAATCTCTGTGTACTATGTGAATGATCCATTGATTAATTTTTGTTTTGCTTAAGAATCTATATGCATTACTTTACTTCGCAGTTTTAAAACTTACATGTGGTATCATAGATTGTTTTTGGCTTCATAGGGATGCCTTTGGTTTTTAGGGTTTGGCTCAGTCTTGATAGATCAAGTTTATCTTGGGTCTGTGATAAACCTGGGTTTAGTGGGATCTTTTGCAGTGGATATTTGATTATAGAAAGAGGAATGGTGAGCTCATCTAGAATTGAGATAGAGAAGTTCAATGGTAAAAACTTTGAGCTATGGAAGCTCAAGATGGAGGAACTTCTTGTAGACAAAGAACAATGGATCGTTGTGGATCCTGGTACACAGCCTACTAGTACGCAACCTACTGGCACATAGTCGACTAGTACACAACCTACTAGTACACAAAATACTAGTACACCACCTACTAATATGTCGAAGGAAGATTGGGTGAAGTTGGACAGAAGAGAAGGAGTACTATTCGACTCTATCTGGCAGATTCAGTGTTGTTGAATGTCTGGGGAGAATCTACATCCAAGGAACTATGGGATAAGTTAGGGAATTTGTATCAATCAAAGTCCCTGGTAAACAAGTTGTTTCTTCGAAAGAAGTCGCATCATATTAGGATGGAAGATGGAGATTATGTGACAGAAGATCTAAATGCCTTTAATACTCTGGTAAGTCAACTTGTCTCTGTTAATATTACGATTGTAGAAGAAGATAAGTGTATTACTTTGTTATGTTCTTTTCCAAACTCTTTGGATAATCTGGTTGTAGCAATTGGTAGTACCACTCAATCTACATTGAAGTATGAAGATGTAGTTTCATCCTTGTTATCTAAAGAGATGAGGCATAAAAGCATGGATGGTCATAGCACAGATGCTTTATATGTAAGAGGTCGTACCCAAGACAGGAATCTTGGTAAGTCTTTGGGGGGAAGATCTAAATCTACAGGTAGATCTAAGTCTCGAGGAAAATCTTTGAGGAAATGTTGGAAGTGTGGTAAAATAGGGCATTATAAGAAAGATTGCAAGTCTAAGAAGGTTGAAAAACCAAAGGGATCTGATAGTACCTCTTCCAAAGAGGTGAAAACCTCCACTGAAGAAGGAGGTGATGTTTACCTAGCATATAAAGGTACACATGCAGACCATGATGTGTGGTTGATCGACTTAGGTGCGTCATACCATATGACTCCTCACAGGGAGTGGTTCTCTGAATATGAAAAAAACGATGGTGGTGATGTATTCCTAGGAGATGACTCGACAACCAGAATCATGGGACGTGGAAGGGTTAAGTTGCTACTAAAATATGGAAGGATTAGAAATCTCCCTGGGGTTTTGCACATTCCAAAACTATCCAGGAGCCTAATATCTATAAGCAAGTTGGATGATGCAGTAGTGAATACTATATTTGGAAAGAACACTTGCAATATGATACGAGGAGCAATGGTGTTGATAAGGGGAGTTCAATGTGGAACTCTGTACAAGTTGTTGGGAAGCACTTATACTAATGGGTGTAACAGTTCTACTGTCCCTGAGCAGAGAAATGAAGGAGACAAGACCAATACTATCCTAGAAAAGAATACCATGATGTGGCATCAAAGATTGGGGCATAATAGAGAAAAGGGCCTTTGAACACTACACGGTAAAGGTATGGTTGAAGATATGGTGAATTGCACTCTGGATTTTGATTTCTGTGAACATTGCATATATGGTAAACAAAATCGAGTAAGATTCCCATCTGGTGCTCTAAGAGCAAAGGGGATCTTAGAGTTGATACACAGTGATGTGTTTGGACCTGTGTTTGTTCCATCACTGGGTAAGTATGTGTATTATGTTTCATTCATAGATGATTTCTCAAGGAACACGTGGATTTATTTTCTTAGAAAGAAATCTAAGGTATTTGATAAATTTAAAGAGTTTAAGGCTCTGGTAGAAAATCAAACAGAGAAGAAAATAAAGGTATTGAGAACAGATAATGGTGGAGAATTCTGCGGAAATGAATTCGAAGAATTCTGTAAGAAGTGTGGTATAGCAAGGCAGAAGACTACTCCGTACACTCCTTAGTAGAATGGAGTTGCAGAAAGGATGAACATCACACTGATGGAAAAATCAAGGAGAATGCTCAGTGGTGCTAAGTTAGGACAAGAATTTTGGGTAGAGACAGTGGGTACATCATGTTACCTGGTCAATCGATCACCCTCATCAGCGTTGGATGATAAAACTCCACATGAGGTATGTACTGGAAAGAAACCCTCTCTTCAACATCTTAGAGTGTTTGGTTGTGATGCTTATGTACATGTTCCAAAGGAAAATAGGAGTAAGCTGGATAAAAAGGATGAAAAGTGTATCTTTATTGGTTATAAAGATGGTGTGAAAGGTTATAAGCTTTGGAACCCATAAACCAAGAAGACTGTTTACAATCGAGATGTTGTTTTCAAAGAGGTAAAAGATGTTTCCAAACAAGAATTCCTACCAAGGCCAGAAGAACCTGAGAAAATAGAGTTGGAGTTGGATGATGCAAAATCTGAATCATCTGAAGAAGATGAAGCAGGAAAAGAAGAAGAACCTCATACCCCAGTATTGAGGAGATTAGTGAGGGAAAGAAGGCAAACAGAAAGGTATAGTCCACCTGATTTTCGTTCCAAATTTGCTTTATCTATTACAATTGATGATCCCACAACTGTCATGGAAGCAGTGAATTTAGAGGATAGTAAACTATGGAAGAAGGCCATGATTGAAGAAATGGATACCTTGGATAAGAATGAGGCATGGGATATAGTTGAGTTGGCAGCTGGAAGAAATTTTGTTGGTAGCAAATGGTTGTTTAAGAAGAAATTTAATGCAAAAGAAAAAGTGAATAAATACAAAGCTCGGTTAGTAGAAAAAGGTTATTCCCAGGTAGAGGGAATTGATTTGGTGAGATTTTTTCTCTTGTTGCTAAGTTAACTTTTATTAGATTTATTTTATCTATTGTTGCTTCTTTTGATCTTGAAGTGGAACAGATGGATGTGAATGCAACATTCCTACATGGGGATCTGGAAGAAGAAATCTACATGAAGCAGCCAGAAGGCTTTGCAGTAAAGGGAAAGAAAGAGTTGGTATGTAAGCTAAAGAAGTCACTATATGGTCTGAAGCAATCACCTAGGATGTGGTACCAAAATTTTGGCACATACATCCTTGGATTGGGATTTGTGAGAAGCAAGGTTGATCACTGTGTATATTCCAAGAAGGTTGGTAATCAATTCATTTATGTAGTGTTGTATGTTGATGACATGTTGTTGGTAGGAAATAACATGGATGTTATCAAGGAGGTGAAATCGCAACTATCCTCCAAATTTGACATGAAGGATCTCGATACTGCTAAGTTCATTCTGGGAATGGAAATTAAAAGAGATCATGCAAATAGGAAAATCTGGTTGAATCAGAGAAAATATGTTGAGACGATATTGCAGAGGTTTAATATGCATGGAAGTAAACCGGTCAAGGTTCCTATTCCTATAGGTGTAAAGTTATATGCATATCAGTGTCCCAAGACACAAGAAGAAGAAGAGGACATGTCCCATGTTTTGTATGCTAGTGCAGTTGGCAGTTTGATGTATGCAATGGTCTATACTAGACTAGGCATTGCACATGTAGTGAGAGATTTGAGCAGGTATATGTCAAAACCAGGGAAGGAGCATTGGACAACAGTAAAGAGGGCCTTCAGGTATTTGCATGGCACTACCAATTATGGATTGTGCTACCAAGGAAGACCAAGATTGGACATAGTGGTGGACATACATGGATTTGTTGATGCAAATTGGGTTGGAGATCTAGATCGCAGAAGATCTACAAGTGGGTATGTGTTTAACCTATTTGGAGGAGAAATCGGTTGGATGAGCAAAAGACAGGTTGTAGTGTCACTCTCAACTACAGAAGCTGAATACATGGTAGCCACTCATGCAAGCAAGGAAGCAGTATGGTTACAACGATTGTGTTCAGGTATTGGGTTGGTACAACAAGCAGTGAGAATAGATTGTGACAGTCAGAGTGCAATATTCCTGGAAAAGAACCCAACTTATCATTCGAAGACAAAGCATATTGATGTTCAGTATCACTTTGTGAGAGACATGGTTGAGGAAAAGAATGTTGCAGATTCATTGACAATTTTTGTGACACTTTGAAGAATGTTGTAGATTCATTGACAATTTTTGTGAGCACAGAAAATTTCTCCTGGTGTAGAGTAACAATGGGCATTGTTGCCCTGGATTGTTGACTATATAATCCTGTGGACCCCTGGATGCAAAGAAAACAACAAGTGGGAGAATGTTGGGTATGTGTTATATTCTTTGCATGTGTGTGTGTGGGCATGTCAGATTCGACAACTGCGTCTGACAATCCCTCTAATAGTGCTTTTTATGTCGTGTGTGTCGGGCGCTTCCTAAGTGGGGCCAGGTATGGCCCCCCTAGGTTACGCGCAATGTTTGGCATCGGGCGGTAGTCCGGGGCAGCGCCCCGAAAATTTTTTTTTGGGCGGTTTTTGCTATTTTTAGCGGTTTTCTAAATTAATCCTGGATTAAGGGATTAGGGTTTTGGTATCTACGAAATACCTAAAAACATTGTATATATTGTATAGTGAATGGTGAAACTCCATATAATGAATATAACAAAGGTTTTCCCGATTGAGGGTTTCCGATATAAATCTTTGTGTACTATGAGAATGAGCCATTGATTAATTTATGTTTTTCTTAAGAATCTATATGCATTTCTTTACTTCACAGGTTTAAAACTTACAGGGAGGTTGGGCACAAGTCCCAAGGACCATGAACTGGTCAACTAAGATAGTTGTTAGGGTTTGGGACCTTTTATAGTTGTTAGTTAGTTAGAATTGGTCCACTTTTGATCAAAACCATTGTATGTTCAACATATCTTATATAAAGGCTTCCTATTCTACTAAATAAGACAAATGGTTCATTTTTCTTACTCATTTCCTATGTTGTTTTTGTCTTTCTCTGTGAATGTTCTTTGGCTTTCTCTACAGTATTACAGATTGGTTTGGTAATTGGATTATTTATAGTAGTTTTTTTTATCTTCATTCATGGTAGGATCATTTCATTCCCTGTGACTATGACCAAGATCATTACCCCCTATGGTTGGGGTTTCCTGCATTTCGAGCTAATTTTCATCCATTTGATGGCTTGTTTCCCCATTAATTCAATATGTTCCTTATTTTGTATACCCATTTTAACTCCCTTAGAGAAAATATTTCCTTAATATTTTCCCATTAATTGCCCACTTATTATTTTTCTTTTCAACCCTATTTTTTCTTGATTTTCTTCATCCCTAAACTCTCTTTACCCCTTTAATTAATTATTTTTATTTTTCCTTATTCATTCCTTTAATATTTCTCGAATTCTTTCCCAACATTCATTTATAACGATGTGTGATTTAAATCTTCTCTTACCCTTTCATCACTACTTTAAAATGGTATTTTATTATTAATTTAAATCCTATTTCAATAAAAACTTTATCAATTATCATTGTTTCTCTAATTTACTTCAACGTTGTCAATTTTTTTATTATTTTGTTATTATTTATTATTTTAATTATCTTTAGTTATTTTTAATTATATTGATCAAATTTTTCTCAAATATCAATTATAATGAACATTGCATTAAAATTTTGTTTATGGGAATATTGATTTTTTTTGTTATTAATATTTTTTATTTACTTTTTATATACATGGGTTTATTATTTATTGTTTACTATGTATATATTTAATTAACGGGGTTATAGAACGAGGCCTAGTTAACAGATTATATCGCATGTCTAGCTCATAACCACTTGAGCTAATCTTTGGGGCTTGTTTATATATATATATATATATATATATATATATATATATATATATATATATATATATATATATATATATATATATATATATATATATATATATATATATATATATTTTNTATATATATATATATATATATATATATATATATATATATATATATATTGTGTGTGTGTGTATAGGGGATTTACTCTTTATATATATTGTAAATCCTCCTCATAACAATTTATTAATAAACTTTAAGTGTGCTAACTGTTTATTATAGAGTAGTTAGGATAAATTTCATACAATCAACGATGGATTTATCTTTTATTTTTTATTTATTTATATATGGTCAAGTGAAATTTTGATGATGGTTATTTGTTTTTCATGCCCTTGGGAGGGGACTATTTAAATTTCTTAAATTTCACGCGGAGTCTCGGACTTATTAAATTTAATCATAACCTAGAACTAATTAAACTTCTTGTAATGTTATACTTAATCCTCCAAGAAACCATTGTCCAACTCCTTTTAGTGTGTGGTCTAGGTAGGTTACACATTATATTAAACTAAGTACCTAGAATTTATGACATGTACTCTATGGAGTGGAATGTCAATAGGACAGGTTAGGATTTCAGATGCCTTGTAAGTTTTGATGTAATACATCTAACAACAAAAACAACGTCACGTGGGACATCAAATTCCAGGCCTGGTGTGTATAATCCTAGTGTTCGAGGGATTTTTCCCACTTTAATAAAATTTAATGTGGATGGTTCTTTATCCCAAGTCAACCTTAAAATGGGGAATGTTGGGTCAATCTTCACTGGATCATAGAGTAGTTAGGATAACTTCGAGACAATCAATGATGGGTTTACTGTGTTTACACGCCCATGGTATTGGGTAATACATGGTAATTGTTTATGGTGTTTCATATGATGAAGCCTATTTAATAGGTTGGGATACTCCACTATAATATGCCTCTTTTTATAGGCCCCTTAGGAGTTAGCCTATTAGGGTTTATAGGCCGATGTGGCCACTCTATCCTCAGGTGCATAATGTAGACATGATTTGGTGTAACCATCCAACCAAGTAGAGCTCATTCATTGTTTACACGCCCATGGTATTGGGTAATACATGGTATTTGTTTATGGTGTTTCATATGATTAAGCTTATTTAATAAGTTGGGATACTCCATTGTAATATGCCTCTTTGTATAGTCCCCTTAGGAGTTAGCCTATTAGGGCTTATAGGCTCACGTGGCCACTCTAACCTCAGATGCATAATGTAGACATGATTTGGTGTAACCATCCAACCAAGTAGAGCTCATGTATCGTAATCAGTATTCTTAACTAAAGAATACATTTAGGCTTTGGAGTGTCCAATTTTTCTCCCATAAAGTTTTTCATTGGAAATTATCTTTGTTTTGTAGTTTATTTTGTTCCTTTCATTTGTTTGCACCTAACTTATTTTAATTTTTGTATATGGTTATAGTCTTCTTTTTCCTTCAAATGTGGACCCATCAATATATTGTTTACATTAACATTTATCGTACAATGGAAATTCAAATATTCTTGTTCGCTTCTCTTCCAAGCTATGAATTTGACTCTCCAATCAACATGGAAACCTTCCCTCCACATTCGTTCCACTGTGTCAACTAAATTCGCTAATATATTCTTCAACAGAGATGACCTACATCCGTTCGTGCTCCTTCTCGATGTTCTACGCAAAGAAAAACTCATAACATCAACATGGGAGAATTTTGAAGTAAAAAACCATCAATCGAAGGAGACCCTAGCTCGACAAGTACAATTTCCAAATCCCTTTCAATACCTAAGCATGGTTTTTGTTTTATTTTATGGACTTGCATGCCCTAAAATTAATGCCTATTATTGGTGCCAAACAATTTAGTGATATAGGGAAAACAAGAGCACTTCGATGGGGAGAGGAGGGTGATGCTTATTCAAATTGATGTGCAAACATGCAATCATCTTCTAGTGCAAGGGGGGATGTATGTGTTCTGGTGTAGTGTACAATGTGTTAGCAAAAATTTTTGTCTTGGGCACAAAAGTACCCAGGTCTGCGGGTTGCACGAGAAGCACCCAAGTGCAGCACGAAAGAATCTCTTTTCAGGTTACAAGTCAAGTGAGCAGGCGAAGTTTTGTTGTCGAGTGGCTGAGACCCATCTATAAAGTTGATCGATGGTCACCAGGATCTTGGGGCTACCAAGTTACCCGAGGTATAGCGTCAGAGAAAGCACCTATATTTCAAGACAAAATCTGGGTTGTCCGATCCAGTGACGCATGGCGCAAGATCTAGTCACGTCGGCATATCGGCATTCGGGAGTTCAAAGGGTAAAAGTCCCTTGTCATCTCACATCTCAGAACCCCGAACCCCGAATTGTCGAAAGCACCCAGAGTCGGGCCCATGGTTTTGGTGCCTGGTCACAAAGGAGCAGGCCTAGAGGAGGGGCGTTAAGGTTTATCATTTGGCAAGACGAGTCTCGAAGAGCCGAGAGCGATCTTAGCCATTCATCCCAGAGGGACACGTGGTGCGCGATTAGGCTCCCTGCCTTTTTGCCCATCGCAACTTCGAAGCGCAAGGATCATCTCTTTCATATCCCCAAGACGCGAAGCGTCGAAGACGTCCTGGACCTGGGCCCACAGTATTACCGAATAA
This sequence comes from Picea engelmannii, assembly GCA_009831015.1. Lineage (NCBI taxonomy): Eukaryota > Viridiplantae > Streptophyta > Pinopsida > Pinales > Pinaceae > Picea > Picea engelmannii. Next base: position 244,459 of record ML798350.1, on the reverse strand, counting down.
GTTCAGGACCATTAGATCAGAGAGGGGCGAGTGGCACCCATTAGGCCCTCTTGGCATTTCTCCCATCGCAACTTCGAAGAGAAAGGATCTGCTCCTTCCTATCCACAAACCCCAAAACACCGAAAGCACCTTTGAAGATAGGCATAAGGTCACAGCCCGTAGTCGCTTGGAGGTAATAGAAAGAGCTGCGCAAAGGGATGAAGTGTCAGGTATAGCTGCGCAAAGGGATCACCATGTTCTCTAGGTGCCAGTTCAATTTGATCTCAACCCTGATACCTACTCAGAGTAAATGAAGAAGAGAGAGGGTGGTTGAAACCTCACCTCACTCGTTAATTGCAAGGTATGGATGTCCCAGCGGGAATTCTGCCCAAGATGGTCCCCTGTACTGATCCTTTCCACAGAAGCCATGTCGAGTTCTCAACTCACCAGGGAAGCCTGCGCACGCTAATTCAACATTTAAGGGCTCAGCTACCCCCTGGCGTGATCCATGCAGAATTAAGGTGGCGTATGACAAAGGAGTGCAGGCCAAATTTGATTGAAGAGACGCCTCATCCTGAAAGTCTAGGAGGCCTATGTTGGGAAAATGTTTGGGAGTATATATACTTAGTTTTGACTTTTTCTAGGCATCGATGGTAGAGCGAAGCTCTCGATTGTAAATTTTTAACAAACACTCTAGTTCTTTGGTTATTCATATGTATGTAAGATTTCTTGTTTAATGAAAGACAGTTTTCTTACCCCATCTAATTTTCATCTCATACCGAGGGGGTTCATGATTGACTGATTCACATGAATTATTACAATTATGCTACAATAAAGGGTTTATTGTTGCATTGTTGTATTCTTCGGTTTTCTGCGTTTGAATGTAAGAAGATCTTGTGTTTAGATGTTTTCTCCTATAGTCTGTTAGAAACCTGATGTTTACGAAAGACCTTTGCATTTCTCTTATACAAGTCTTCCCCCTATTCACCCTTACTACAACCCACTGTCTGAAGTTTATCTAAGACCTCACTTGCCCATGCATGCCTGGCCTAGTTTCGGAGTTAGAACAATATTGTTTTGAGTTAACTTCCATTCGATCACCCCTTTTTATAAACAAATCGTGACATAAACTGATGGGCATCGGGCTCTGCTCCTGCTACAATCCAGGAGTGAATTCTGACGCTAACATTTATGGCGTTGTTGCCGGGGATGAAGTTGAAAATTTTCCCCGAGATTGAATGACATTGAGCCTCTAATTCTGAAGGTGCATCAGGTATCGAAGCCTTTGAAGATTGCTACTATGCACCTGGCAACTCCATTGTGACGACTCCACTGTGGTGAACCTGCCGTGTTAATTGTGGCTTTCAGAGGCAGACACACGTGGTCCCATCCACAGCTGCCTCTAGCTACACCTGAAAATTATCCGGAGGTGGTTCTCAGGAAAGGAGAAGCTTTCGCTGCCGAATCAGGTAATCCGCCATCTCCTTCTATAGGAAATCCATTTTCTCCTCAGTTTCTTAGCAAACCTTTTTCTAAAGTTTCATGTTTCCTAAATTTTGGGAGTGTTCCTGTTGAGTTTTCCCCCCCTGGTCTAGGATTGGAGAGAGAAATCCTTGTCACTCCCCTCTCCCCTGAAGTTGTACCTTGGCATAGACCCAGGACCACAGAATATTTTACCATTCCTCCTCTTGTTACTATTGTCGCTTCTGCACAAAGAGAAGCACCTGTTGACTTAAGCCCATTAGCCTTTTCCCTAAATCCCCTATTATTTCCCACTCCACTTAGAAGCTCATCCCTAGTATCCCATTTTTGAGCTCCTTCTCCTCCGAGTTCTCCTCTACATAATATCCCTATGGTAGGAGAAAAACCCTCTATGACCAGAATGGAGGCTATTATAGTCGCTAGGTATGCTCCCCTTGTGTTACCTCGGCCTATCAATGCCCTCCCAGTAGATGGTTACCTCAAGCAGCTGCCCAAGTTTACAGGCGAGGGGGACATAACTACAGAAGAACACCTAGAAGCCTTTTACAGTTTTAAAGATGATAATGTTATCATTCATGCAGACGTATGGATGAGGATTTTTGTCCATAGTCTTCAAGGCGAGGCTAGAAAATGGTTTAAGGCCCTGCCTCCTGGATCCATTGACGGGATTGAGGCTTTGGATAATGCCTTTTTGAGACAGTGGGGAGATAAAAAAAGACTTCATGTATTACATGATAGAGTTTGGGTCTTTGAAGAGAAAAGAAGGAGAGTCTGTCTCCAACTTCTCCAAGAGATTCAATAAAATGTACAATAAAATCCCTGCTGAGATTAAACCCTCATAAGCCTCTACAAAGATCACTTACGCTAGTGCCTTTGATCCCGATTTCTGCCTCCTGTTGAGGGAAAGAAGAGCCACTACTCTGGCCCACGTGCAGGACGCATCCGTGGAGGTAGAATCTAACATATTGGTTGTTGACCGACTCAGGAACACTATAGATAGGAACATATCCAGGCAGAGGCCTGAAACTTCCCCATCCAGTTCCTCTCCCCTACCCCTTCAGATAGATGAGACAGCTAGAATGCTAAAATCACTTTCTGCCAGGATGGAAAGGTGGGAATTAGAAGGGAAGCCCATCTACAAAAATCCCCAAAATACAGATAGCAGAGGTTTCAGGAAGCCTAATAACAATGTGCCACAGGCTTTCCCAAGGGAACAAAGGAGCAGAGATAGGGATGGTCAGAGGATTCAAACCCCTCTCCAGAACAACCTAGTTTCTCATGAGGAAGGGGAGGAGTTGGATGAACTCGACCCTGAGATCCACTGCATCGAGGACACTTCCTCATTTCCTCATTTGACTCAATATGCATATGAATAATCCCTTATCAACACTCAAATCAACGAGTTGAGTAGAGGGGAAAAATCCAGCAACACTCCTAACAGATATAATCTTAGGTCAAAAAAGAAAGAAGGGAATTTTGATAGCCAGGATCAACCCCTCGTAGTGGAAAGGCCTGCTAAAGCTGCAACAACCACTACTAAAGAAAAGAAAACTTAGAATGCTTCGCCAGCAACCAAGGAACCTGTCTCTGAGGTAAGGGAAGCTCCTAAGTCTCTCTCCTCCGTCAGTTTTGAGCATGAGATTCAGAAGATTAGAATTCTTGTACCCCTATCTGAACTAGTTAAAAACGAAGATTTCAAAAGGTCCCTCTCCAAGATGCTACAATCTGAGCCCCCCCAGCCTTCCACGGACTCAATAAATCTCCAAGATGAAAAGACAACAGTTGTCCTAGGTCCCATGGTAGAAGATAGAGATGATTCATCTCCTCCTTTCTACACATCCCTGAACATACATGATAAAGTGTTGCATAACTGCCTCATGGATTCAAGGGCTTCCCATAACCTTATGCCCAAAATAGTAATGGAAGAATTGGGATTGGAAGTGACAAAGACTTATCATGATTTGTACTCTTTCGATTCAAGGAGAGTGCAGTGTCTGGGAGTCATCAAAGACATGGTGTTTTCTTTGTTTTAGCTGTCCATGAAGAGTGTGGTCATGGATATTGTGGTAGTTGATGTCCCCCCCAAGTTTGGCATGTTGTTATCAAGATCTTGGATTAAAAATATTGGAGGAACATTACAGATGGATCTCACGTATGCCACCATTCTAGTCTTCGGAGGGGAGCAAAGGAGGTTATATAGGGAAGCTCAACTGGCCTACATTGTTAGTGATGAAGCAAACCCCACCAATCATCCTATCTTCGCACTTGACACTGATATGGGGTCTAGTTTATTGTAGCTCATTGATGCTCCGGAAGATCCTGTCCAAGTCAGAAAACAACCCAATCTTAATTATCAGATTCCCCCTCCAAACATATTTGTTTGGACGATGTTCTTTGACGGAGCTTCTTCTAGCGAAGGCGTTGGCACTGGAGTGGTTTTCATATCACCTTGTCAAGAGACCATATCCCTATCATACAAGCTGGAATTTGAAACTACCAACAATGTGGCGGAATATGAAGCTCTTGTTCTGGGGATGAGGGTTGCAAAAGAAATGGGAATTAAAGAGATATCAATATTTAGAGATGCTAAGTTGATTATCTAGCAAGTTAGAAATTCTTATCGTGTTAATAATCCCCGGCTCAGAAATTAGAGAAATGAGGTATGGGACCTGATTGGTAATTTCTTCTTGGCTTTTAACATTTCTTTCATTCCGAGGGGGGAAAATACTTCAGCCAATTCTCTAGCTATCTCAGCTAGTTTGCTCAAAGTTCCTCTATTGCCTATGGTCAAGTATGATGTTGAAATAAAATATAGGCCCTCTGTACAAGACAATGTCAAGCATTGGAAAGTATTCAAAGATGATCTGGAAATTGAAAAATTTCTCCAATCTGTTGATGAATTTTCTGCATTGCACATTGATCAGGATCCTAACCCAGAAGGTGACCCTCACCCTAAGGTGTTTTTAAATGAAATTGCTAATCACCAGATTATTCAGCTGCCTAGCAACCACATTCCGAAGGGACTAGTCCCTTTAGAAAGACTGTTCAACATGAATGATGTGGCAGTAAAGGGTAGTGTTTCAAATGAATATGTTGATACAGCCGAATGCAACATTGGCACATAGGAGGAGCCCAAGTTTGTCAAATTATCAAGTAGCCTAACCAATGAACAGAGGGAAGAATATACTGAGTTATTAAAGAAATTCACTGATGTGTTTGCGTGGACCTATGAAGACCTCAAGACTTATGAAACATCTGTCATTGAGCACAAGATCCCACTGAACGCAAAGGCTAGGCCATTCAGATAGAAGCTGAGACAGATAAATCCCATGTTGTTTCCCATCATGGAGAGAGAAGTGAAGAAATTGTTAGATGCCCAAATCATCGTCCCTTTGAGATATTCCGAAAGGGTGGCCAATTTGGTCCCGGTGAGAAAGAAAAGTGGAGAAATCAGGCTTTGTGTTGATTTCAGGAACTTGAATAGGAGCTCAAAGAAAGACAATTATCCCCTGCCCAACATGGAACACATATTGCAGAGGGTAACCGCTGCATCTAGGATTTCCATGATCGACGGTTTTTCTGGTTATAATCAGATATCAGTCATGCCTGAGGACAGAGAAAAAACGGCCTTCACCACTCCTTGGGGCACATTCATGTATGCCAAAATGCCTTTTGGGTTGATGAATGTAGGAGCAACATTTCAGGGAGCCATGGACATAGCCTTCATCAGGGAGAAAGATCAGTTTGTGGTAATCTATATGGATGACATCACAATCTTCTCGAGGTCAGATAAAGAGCACTGATGTCACCTAAGGAAAGTTTTCTTGAAGTGTCGAAGGTTTGGCCTTTCCCTAAATCCCAAAAAACATTTGTTTTCTATGAAGGAAGGGAAGCTATTAGGCCATATAGTATCAATAGAGGGAGTGAGGATTGATCCTAGTAGGGTAGAGGCAATTCAAATCCTGTCACTTCCTAGATCTAAGAAGGAATTTCAGGCCTTTTTGGGGAAGATTAATTTCCAGAGGAGATTCGTCTCAAATTTTGTTGAGTTGGTGAAACCCATCACAACCATGCTCATGAAGGGAAATGAAGTGAAATGGACCGCTGAACCTAGGGAATCTTTTATCCAAATAAAAAGGGCATTGACTGAGGCACCTGTGCTGATCAGTCCTGACTATTCCAAAGAGTTCCTAATTTTCTCTTTTTCTTCTTTTGATACAGTAGCAGCGGTCTTGTTGCAGGAAAATGAGGAAGGGCGAGAGAAACCCATTGCCTTCTTCAGCAAGGCATTAAGAGATGCAAAGATCAGGTATGAAATCATGGAGAAACAGACCTATGCCTTAGTGAAATCTCTCAAAGATTTCAGAGTCTATGTCCTACACTCAAAAGTGACTGCATGTGTTCCTTCAGCCTCTGTGAAGGACATCCTTGTACAGCCCGACATAGACGGGAGGAGGAGTAAGTGGATAGCCAAGATCCTGGAGTTTGACTTGAAGATAAGGCCTACCAAATTGATTAAAGGTCAAGGCTTAGCCAAGTTGTTGGCTGAAGCAAATTGCAGAGCCTTGGGGGTAGATTTCATCAATGCATGTTCAGAAAATCAACAAAATCAGTTGTCTGATGTATATCCTCAAACAGAACCCCTATTGGCCCAATGTCCTTGGTATAAGGATATCATATATTTTTTGCAGGAGTTGTGGACTCCAGATGGCTTGCAAAGAAACAAGGCAAGAGCTCTGAAGCTCAAAGCAGTCAGGTACTTCCTTGTCGATCAAATTTTATACTGGAAGGACCCCCTGGGGGTGCTTTTAAAATGCTGAATCCGCAAGAGGCTGACAGGATCATGGTTGAATTTCACAGTGGCCTATGCAGAGGGAACCACTTCTGGAAGACCACAGCTCACAAAATTCTCAGAGTTGGGTACTACTGGCCCACCTTGTTCACTGATGTCTGTAGAGAAGTTAGAGCCTGCATCCCATGCCAAATTTTTTTAGGAAAGCAATAGCTCAATCTCTGCCTTTAAAGCCCGTAGTTGTTTCGGGACATTTCCAGCAATGGGGCCTAGATTTTATTAGAGAAATCCACCCTACTTCTAGTGGGCAGCACAGATGGATCCTGACTGCTACAAATTTCTTTACTAAGTGGATCGAATCTATCCCCACCATAAGTGCTTCCCACAAGGTAATTATTGGATTCTTGTAAGACCTCATCACAAGATTCGGTTTCCCAAGAAAGACTGTTACTGATAACGCAGCCTCATTCAAGGCTGAGCCATTAGTCAAGTTCTGTGAGCAATTTGGGATCAAACTTATTCACTCCACCCCATACTATCCCCAGGGCAATGGTTTAGCAAAGTCCTCCAACAAAAACCTAATAAGGATCATCAAAAGACTATTGGAGGACAACAAAAGGGCCTGGGATTCAAAGTTGAAATTCGCTCTATGGGATGATCAAGTGACCACAAAGAGATCTATAGGCATCTCCCCTTTCCAATTAGTTTATGGAGCAGTAGTTGTTTTCCCTTCTCAGCTAGCCATTCCTGTAGAAAAGTTCTTCCAGGATCATCAAGAAGAGCCTGATGACATGATCAAAAGAGTTAATCAATTGGTGGAAGTCCAGCAAGCCAGAGAGCAGGTAATGGACAGAATTCAGGACCGTCAGCAGAAGGTCAAACTGGCTTTTGACAGGAAATTCAAGAAGAAAGAGTTTGAGATCGGGGATTTGGTGCTTAAGTGGGATGCACCCATGCAAGATAAGGGCAAACATGGAAAATTCGATGCCCTATGGATCAGGCCTTTCAAAATCTCTGAGGTTTTCTCAAACAACACATACAGGTTGCAGGATTTGGAGGGTGAAGAGGTTTTCAACGGCCCAGTAAATGGGCATTTTCTGAAAAAATGTTTTGTTTGAGCCTTAGATGACTCCTTTGTTTTTAAATATTGTCCTTTTGGTTCTTTGTTCATTTTCTTTTTTATTATTTTCTGCTTAGTAAATAACTCCATAGCCCAATAGTAAGGCACTGAAGATGCAAATGAGTTCTTAGAGCATCACAGGGACGACTCTATCCCCCATGGAGCCTAATGTTAGCAACAATTTTTATCTTGGGCACAAAAGTACCCAGGTCTGCAGGTTGCACGAGAAGTGCCCAAGCGTAGCACGGAAGAATCTCTTTTCAGGTTACAAGTCAAGCGAGCAGGCGAAGTTTTGTTGTTGAGCGGCCGAGACCCATCTATAAAGTTGATCGATGGTCACCAGGATCTCAGGGCTACCAACTTACCCGAGGTATAGCGTTAGAGAAAGCACCTATATTTCAAGACAAAATCTGGGTCATCCGATCCAGTGACGCATGGCAAAAGATCTAGTCACGTCGGCATATCGACATTCGGGAATTCGAAGGGTAAGATTCCCTTGTCATCTCACATCTTGGAACCCTGAACCTTGAAGCGCCGAAAGCACCCAGAGTCGGGCCCATGGTTTTGGTGCCTGGTCACAAAGGAGCAGGCCTGGAGGAGGGGCGCTAAGGTTTATCATTTGGCAAGATGGGTCCCGAAGAGCCGAGAATGATCTTAGTCGCTCATCCTGGAGGGACACATGGTGTGCGATTAAGCTCTCTACCTTTTCGCCCATCGCGACTTCGAAGCACAAGGAGCAACTCTTTCATATCCCCAAGACATGAAGCACCGAAGACGTCCCGAACCCAGGCCCACAGTATTACTGAATTAGTTCAAGACCGTCAGATCAGAGAGGGGCGTGTGGCACCCATTAGGCCCTCTCGGCATTTCTCCCATTGCAACTTCGAAGAGAAAGGTTCTACTCCTTCCTATCCACAAACATCGAAACGCCGAAATCACCTTTGAAGATAGGCACAAGGTCACATCCCATAGTCGCTTGGAGGCAATAGAAAGAGGTGTGCAAAGGGTCGAAGCGTCTGGTATAGCTGCAGAAGGGATCACCAGGTTCTCCATGTGCCAGTTCAATTTGATCTCAACCTTTATACCTGCTCAGAGTAAATGAAGAGGAGAGAGGGTGGTTGAAACCTCACCTCAATCGTTAATTGCAAGGTATGGATGTCCTGGCGGGAAGTCTGCCCGAGATGGTCCCCTGTATTGATTCTTTCCACAGAAGCCATGCCAAGTCCTCGACTCACCAGGGAATCCTGCGCATGCTAATTCAGCATTTAAGGGCTCAGCTACCCCTGGCGTGATCCATGCATAATTAAGGTGGCATATGACAGAGGAGTGCAGGCCAGATTTGATTGAAAATATGCCTCATCCCGAAATTCTAGGAGGCCTCTATTGGGCAAATGTTTAGGAGTATATATACTTAGTTTTGACTTTTTCGAGGCATCGATGGTAGAGCGAAGCTCCCGATTGTAAAGTTTTAATAGACACTCTAGTTCTCTGGTTATGCATTTGTATGTAATATTTCTTGTTTAATGACAGACAGTTTTCTTAACCCATCTAATTTTCATCTCATACCAAGGGAGTTCATGATTGACTGATTCACATGAATTATTGCAATTATGCTATGATAAAGGGTTTATTGTTTCATTGTTGTATTCTCCAGTTTTCTGCGTTTGAATGTAAGAAGATCTTGCGTTTAGATGTTTTCTCCCACAGTCTGTTAGAAACTTGATGTTTACAACAGACCTTTGCATTTCTCTTATACAAGTCTTCCCCCTATTCACCCTTACTACAACCCATTGTCTGAAGTTTATCTAAGACCTCTCTTGCCCATGCATGCCTGGCCTAGTTTCAGAGTTAGAACAATATTGTTTTGAGTTAACTTCCATTCGATCACCCCTTTTTATAAACAAATCATGACATAAACTAATGGGCGTCGGGCTCTGCTCCTGTTGCAATCTAGGAGTGACTTCTGACGCTAACACAATGTACATATTTGGTTGATGACAGGAGCACAAATAAACACGAATTTGTATTTGCATCTAAAATTTTAGGAATATGATCATCATTCATTATAGAAGGGGGTTTATCTTTTTCTATAGGTAGAAGTTCAGAATTGGGATGAAAAGGTGCTTTAGATTTTATAGGTATTACTAATTTAGTGACTATCAATGTCAAGAAATCAACAATGCTTATTTTTTTAGCTCATGGTCATGGTTTTTAGTTCACCAGAAAGTTTAGGGTTACTTGTTCTGAGTGAAGTAATTTTTTAAAGATAAGATCGAGAGTTTTATGGGGGGTAGGGACAATGTTTATCAATGAAGTGATAAATCTTGTGAGAGTGTCATGACAGAGTATATTTCCTTGAAAAACTCTCTTGGTGATAGTTTAGTGATAGTGGTGGTTCTCTCCTTGAATGCTAAATTCTCTAGGATTCGAACTCCTAGCACCTCAGAGGATTTAAAAGAATGGCCTTCCATTCCATCTCAAGGAAAAGTGGTCACTAGAGAGGATGGGATAGTGGTGAGTCTTAGTTAATATTTGAAGGATCCACAACTAATTGTTAAGCTAGGAAATCCCTCCCTTGATGTTACGTGTCCCATCAATTGGTGCCCCTGATTTGGTTGTCAAGAGTATAGAGTAAGCGAAAGTTACCTCTTAAAAAAATTGAGGAACCTATAGTGGCTTTTTATAGAGAGGAATTTAAGGTTTGCCTACCTTATTCAAATTCTACGATTCACAAGCCATTGCTAGAGTCAGATGACTTTAATTTTTTCATAGAGGATAATAAATAGAATTTTAAAAGGACTAGCTTTCCCAGGGGGTGATTCTATTTTCCTTTATTTAATTTTAATGTTAGAGCTTGTTGTGTTACAATTTCGTACTTGGATTATTTCTAGTAGTTTTTCTTATCTACATTCATTGTTGGTGGATTTCAAACCCCGTGACTATGACCAAGATCATTACCTACTATAGTTGGATTTTCCTGCATTTCCATCTAATTTTCATCCATTTGTTGGCTTGTTTGTGCATTGATTCAATAAGTTCCTTATTTTGTATGTCCATTTTAACTCTCTTAGGGAAAATCCATAAGTGTTTGTAGGTGGATCTCAAGCATAAGATCCCTTTGTTTATTAATGTTTTTTATTTCACTACTTGAATCTTTAGAATTCCTATTATCCATGTCGAACTCAAAATCACCTCATTAGAGATTTTCCTCTTCGAAATTCACGACTAGGTGACAAAGAAGGTGAGGATAGTTGATTTGCAATACTGCAAAGGAAGCCAAAGAACATACACATAGAAAGACTAAACAACACAACATATGAGTAAGAAAAATGAACCATTCATCTTATTTAGTAGAATAGGCAACATTTATATAGGATAGGTTGAATATATTGTGGTTCTGATCAAAAGTGGACCAATTCTAACTAACCAATAGCTAGAAAAGGTCCCAAACCCTAACAACTATCTTAGTTGACCAGTTCCTAGTCATTGGGACTTGTGCCAAACCTCCCAGGTAGAGATGCGCTCCATATGGCCTTTGTGGTGAAGTGTGTTGCATCTGGACAGAGGTGCACCTTTGTGGTAATGCCACATTGGTATTCCTTAATATGTGTGGTCTCCTCTGTGGGGAGTGCTCCTTCTAGCCTTCCCCAATTCCTCCCTATTTAAGCCTGGAAGTGTCTCGACTTCCATGAGAAACTGAGGAAACTATTGAGACATGGAAAGTTGTGATAGCCATGTAGCTTGGAACAGAAGCTGACCCTTGCAAACCACTAGAAAGGAAGTGTGTTTTTTAGTGTGATTAGTGGTGTTGTGTGTATACAGCACTGTATCATGAAGGGGAGGTGGTTGTAAATATGGAACCAACTCAGAGGGGTGTGAGATGGTGACCTCTTATTTCAAGAGGGGAGGCTCATATCGTTTGAGACTGTTCACATTTACCACATCATGAATACCCAATTGTGGTGGAAAGTCGAGGCAATAAGAATTGTCTCCAACCTATTGCAGAACTTTGTAAGGACCATAGCAAAGGGGTTTCATCTTGTGATAATGTTGGGACTGAAAGCATTGGTGCTCCATGTGAAACTAGACCATGTCACCAAGGGAAAAAGAGACTGGCTTCATTTGCACATCATGACAAGGCTTATAATGTTGTTGGGATCTTGTAAATCCTAAAAAAGGTGAGCTTGTTTATGAGCCAAGGTTTTCAAAAAGGACGAGGCAGAGGTTTTCTCTTTTTGTTTTCGAGGAGTACCAAAGGTTGGAGTTGTAAAGGAAATTTATAACGGGCAGAAGATTGATACCCAAAGAAAGATTTGAAAGGAGACAAGCCAATATAAACATGAATTTCCCTATTATAACCATGTTAGACAATGTGGAGGGTGGCATCCCACTGTTTATATTTGGTAAACTAAATGTGGAGGGCATGGACTGGGCTATGGTTAAAAACTTTGGTTTTTTCATCCATCTACGGATGGAAAGAAGTGGAGTATTTGAGGTGACACCCCAAGAGATACCAGGGAGTTTTCCAAAATATACTGAGGAAATGGGTATCATGATCAAAGATAATGTTGGAGGGGAGACCAAAATGAATCCACACATGAGTCAAAAAGAGATATGCAGTTTGAGCAGCAATAGTAGTCTTAGTGCAAGGGATAAAAATGGAAATTTTGGAGAAGCAAAACACAACCACCCAATTGGCATCATGCTGACAAAAGGTCATGGGAAGACCGGTGATGAAGTCCATAGAGATAGATTCCCAGGGACAGGAGGAAATAGGTAAGGGTTGATACATGCCATACTTGCAGTTGGCCGACTTATGTTGATTGTAGAGGGTACAAGCTCAGATAAATTTCTCAACTTGGTGTTGTAAAGAGGACCAAAAGAAGTGCACTAAAGATGTTGAGTATTTTTTAATGTGTCGAAGTGCCCACCATAAGAGGAGGTGTGGGCTTCACGAATGAGAACAAGGTGATCATCAATAGTAGGCACACATTGCTTATCAAGATTATACAACCAACCATTTTGAATGTGGTATTCTAAGAAAGGGGTCTTTTAATGACAGTAGGTAGTTTCAAGGCAATCTAGATGGTACTAAAAAAAGGGTCAGAGGCATACAAAGGCTTCCAATCTTCATACGCAACACAATGGATAGAAAATATTTGAAGTATCTGGGGAGTGGGGAGGCTAAGAATATTATCCATGCAATTGGTGGCCCCTTTCTTATATTTGATGACCAAGTGGAACTACTATAGATAAGAAGCCCACTTCAAGTGACATTGTTCCTAGATCTTAGACTGAGAATTAATAAAAATCAAAGGATGATGATCAGTATGAAGAATGGTTTCCTCACCCAAGATATAGTTGCGCCATTGTTATAAGGCCTAGAACAAGCTATATAATTCTTTATCATAGGTACTATAGTGTTTTTTTGCTTGAGTCAATGCCTCAGAATGATAATCAATGGGATGTCCTCCATGTTTAAGAACTCACCAATCACATGTTGAGAGGCATTGGTCTCAATTTCAAAAGGTTTCTGAAGATCAAGAAAATGAAGGATAGGTGTTGAACAAAGGGCCTCTTTAATGCACTGGAAATTCTATTGACCACCAAATTCCAAAAAAAAGTGGATTGATTGGTAAAATGATGAAGGGGTTTGGCCAACTGAGAGAAGCGAGGAACGAATTTCTTGTAAAAATTGATGCCATAAAGAAAAAATTTAACGACCAGCACAGATTGAGGAGCAGGCCATTGTGCTAAAGCCTGAACTTTAGAATCATTAGGACAAACACCTTCCTGATCGATGAAAAACCCAAAATAAGAGACAAAATTATGGAAAAAGGAGGACTTGCATTCCTTGAACTGAAGGTGATTGGTACACAACAATTGGAATACATTGCACACATGTTGTAAGTGTTCCTCTCAAGTCTTACTGAAAACCAGAATCTCATCCAAACAGATGACCACAATGCTGCCCAATAGAGGACGAAATATATCATTGATGAGCCTCTGGAATGTGGTAGGGGAATTTGTGAGGCCAAATGGCATCACCATCCATTAATAGAGCCCAAATATGGTTTTAAAAGTTGTTTTCCAAGTGTCGGTAGTAGCCATGTGCACTTGGTGATAGCTCCACGTTATATCCATATTTGTAAAATGCATTGCCCCTTTGAGTTGATCAAGCAAGTCTTCAATACGAGGGAGAGGATAGATATTTTTTATAGTAATCTTGTTGAGAGTACGGTAATCAGTGACTAAATTCCACTCGCCACTCTCGTTTTTTGGAATAATGAATGCGGGGGAGGCACAAGAAGAGCACCTGGGTTATATATGGCCGACATTGAGAAGTTATAAGAGTTGGCATTGAATTTTCTTGACCTCATGGGGAGCCAAATGGTACGAAGGGGAATTAGGAAGAGCGACACGAGAAATGAGGTCAATAGAATGCTCAATAGGGCGTTGAGGTGGAAGGCCTTTCGAAGGGGAAAACACATTAGAAAATTCTAAGAGAACAACAAACATATCAAGTGAAATGGAATCTGGTGTTTGATCTAGATTAATAAGGCATACAAACCATAAGGAGAGGGATTTATTGAGGCTTCCTTGGCAGACAACAGCTTGGCTAGTGAGCAGAGGAGTATCTTTCAGGATGAAGAGGTAAGAACATAAGTTTGACCATCTTGTTTGAGGTGATACTGATGCATGCGAGCATGATATATGACATCATGCTATTCCTTTTATGGGATTCTGAACAGAAGATCCGCAAAATCCAATGGAGACAAATCACAAAGGACATAATCAAGGAAAGGTCCAATGGAAAAGGTGACAACACAACATCATGTGACCATGAGATGAGTTTTATCCTTATGAACCCACCCTAATTGATAATTATAGGGATGAGGGTTGGTGGGTAGGTTTAATAGGTTCACCAAATCTTGAGCTACAAAATTCTTCTAGCTACCATTATCAACAATGAGTGTAGCAAGAGACTGTTTGATTTGGAAATTATGGGTGAAGAGAGGGGTAGACGAGGTAGCATTAGAATCAGTAGCCATCAAAAGTGAAGAGGGGTATGAATCCATTGGATTTTCTAAAGATATTATCTCAAAATGAGAGGGTGCTAAAGATGATGACTCGGGAGTATCGACAAAAATAGTTTTGGCAGTAGATGGATTATGTAGGACACAAAAATTGGCGATGTTATGGAAATATAATTTATGGAATGTGCACCATTTAGCATAATTAAGGGAAGAGGGAGACTCTAGAGAGAAGAGCGCAGAGGAGGATTTAGGAAGAGATTGAGGGGATTTCAAGTGAGGGGATATCTTACACTCAATTGCTAGAGCGTGGGAGAAATATTTATCCAAAGAACTACTATAACAAAGATCCACCTCCTTGCATAAAAAATTCAATAAAATAGAATTAAAATTTACTATGAGTACCTCTTCAAATTCTTGAAAATGAAGTTGGATGCGGATCCTGGTGAATATTTCAATGTCTTGTTGTACATACTGGCTTGAGAATTGGAAGAGCTGCAACCAACAAGCCAAAATATTATGATGGTAGTGAGGAGGATAGAATCTGCTACGGATCACTTGACAAAGATCTTCCCAAGTGCCAATAGGAGGAGTAGAATATGAGGTAGATGCCTTCAAATCCACAATGAGTTGGGTCCCAATGGGTAGATTATCCCACCAGACCTGGGAAATACCTTCCATTTGTAAGCTATCAATTTGAATCTTATCCTCGTCAGAGATGTCGTGATGAGTCTTGTAGTATGTAGAGAGACTTCGAATCCAGGAATCCACAATGTCCCCATTGATATGCCTATATAACTTAGGAAGTTGGAAGTGTGCATCCAGTTGAGAAGGAGATGGATTCTGAAGTTGTAATCTAATAAGATCATGAAGTGTCAAAGCCAACTCTTGCATAAGGGAAGAGTGACAAAAGAGGCATCATCCTCTAAAGTGTCACTTCTTAGAGGCATTATCTTCATAAAATAAGGTTTCTCCCTGTTATCGGACAAATTGGTAAGTGCAGACACAAACTGATCTCCCTAAGTTCACCCAGAAACTAGAACAAAACAAGACAGTATATTAAAATTTTCTTAGATTTTAGTTACCAAACAAGAAGAGGATCCAAAACATACATTTTAAATGTTGTAGACCTGACCTCACCAATGTGATCCCAGCTCTGTCATAAGGCTTATGGATAAATATCTGCAAAGAAACACAAGCCAACGAAGACAAGAATAATGAAGTCTATTCGATATGAAACTATGTACGTGATCAAGGAATCATACAATATGGGAAAATAATGTTCATATAGGAAATAAAAAGTATATATGTATTAAAGAATGTGGAAGAAAGATACAACCAGATGCCTTGATGTTGCCAGGTTCCTTCTAATAGTTCCTTGCTTCCCACACACTTCTGGTCCAACACATTCTGAGACTGTAAGTTTGAAGATACTAACAATCTATCTTAACAACATAAATCAGAAGCCTATCGTAAGCCCTTCAGCTTAGAATTTTCAAGCCAAAATTCTAGTAACTCATTAGCCATTCTCAAAGCTAACCTCAAAGCTGACACAAAAAAGCTAACTTTCCCACGAGAACTCCCCTCCTTTTATAAGATGAAAAGGATAGGGTGAGGAGTTTATGATGATCCCATGAGATCATGGATGTGACTCAAATCCAAACTGATCGGAAGCCACCTCACCCTCAAGGCTTTTATTCTAGAAGCGTCGAGAAGCTTCTCTTTTTCTTCTTACGAACAATCGTCGCACCCTTAACACTTAGCAAACTGCAACAATGCCATAAGCCATTGTGGTGCAACCTGCGTCGATCCTATATTGTCGTACCCTTAACACTGAGCAAGGTGGGACGATCCTTCTTTACAAGGTTTTTTACAAAGGAAAAGAAAATTTCATCTCTTTGGGAAAGTTCATCTTCATTCTTCTTCAGGAATTAAGGAAATTGATCCTTATAAAGACAAAGGATAGGTGTACATTATTAACGGTCATAGGGGTGATGAAAATAATGTGTAAAAGTAAGCCCCCCAAAGTATGAAGTTAGAACAAAGTGATAACTGAAATACTTTGTCTAGTCTGTGTTGGGAACAAGGAACACATCGGTCGAAAACCTGCCAACAAAAAAGGAAATACAATACAATAATATATCATCACTGAGGTAGGAATTCCTATACTCATAGTAAAAATGAATCAAAGCTTAAATGTCTACATGCAAAGATCCATGTCAAGTAAGACAGGTCATGGCCACCAAACATACACTCTGGATCCATGCCAATATGACTCAAATCTGAACATAGCCACCAAAAATACACTGTGGATCTATGCGTTAAAGACTCAAATGTGAACATAGCCATGAGACATACACTATGGATCTATGAAATAGTACAATTGAATATACTCCAACGCAACTTGAATCTATCAGAAAAGATCCAGGTTCTTCATCTCCACCATTCTACAGTACGAATCTAACCATGTGAATACATGTGTTGAAGTCAAACATGGTAGAAACCACTTGATTACTAGTCATTAATGAATATCGTTAACAAGTGTGAGGGAAATCACCATTAATGTCAATCACTCCCAAGGTACAGTAGTAAAATCCAACGTGTGTGAATTTGTGAGCTGAAGTTGAACACTCGATGGAATCTCTCGATCAGGGGTCAATAATGAAAACCCACTGTCGAAAGCGAGGAAACCTGCCATTGAGGCATGTAAGTTCCAAGGTACCAATTAGTTTCTAAGTCTAATTCTTGGATAATGAGTTGAAGTCGATAGGAAAAGACTCATCACAGGAGGGACTTAATGTATCCCCCATCAATGACATGAAATGGGTAGAAAGATTTGAAGTAGATAAGAGTAACAAGTGATTCAAGACTGACTTAGGGATGGACGACACAATAGAAGGATTAAGGACTACAGAAATGGTTGACGCAATAGAAAGATTTTTGGGTTGAACTTATCTTTGAACATATTGACGACATGACAACTGTCTTGGAAACACTAACTCAACAATAGGGATCACAGACCAATTTGTAAACTTATAAAGAAGTATGATCAAGAGACAAACAGATTTTCCAACCTAAACACAAGGTGAGTGAAAGGGTGTCATGTTCAAAAGGGACTCACTTCCATAGAATACAGGTTTAGACACATTTCTTTCCCAATTTTCCCCCACCATTTATGGCGAGTACCTCTTTATTTTTACACAAGCTTGAGGAGAATAACATATGTTTGAACTGTAATCTCATCCTTCGAATGAGTCCCTTGGAGTATGTTTAACAAACCCTAGGAAGGAGTGGTTTGATCCCATATAGACCTTTCAATGTTTGTTTTACAAGTCCAAAGAAAGAAAACTCAATGGTTTTTTCATGTTTATGGAATCTGAAAAGAACTTAAAGAGGACTCCATAACTTTTTATAATCATGCTTGATTAGAGTGCTCTTTTTTTGTAAAGTAGTCTGATGAGATCGAAAAATAGATAAACTACCACTCAACATACATTTTCTTCAAATTCTTTAATGAGCATGAAAAGAACAAGATCACTCGATAATCTTTTCATGTTTAGAGAGTCTGAAAAGAGCTTAAATGGAACTCCAAGGGGTTCATTTTTTATATAACCTTTACGAATCTGGAAAAGTGATAAAAGTTTACTTGGTTACATTCTCATGTATTTACGAGCACGAGAAAGAAAAAAAACTAAGATCTGGATTGTTTTCATTTTTACACAAGATAAAACAAAACAAAACTATGCTTGGGATAGATTTTATTTTTACACAAGCTTAAAACTAAACTAAACTATGCTTGGACCTGGTTTCATTTTTACACAAGCTTGAACCACTGTAAAATTGTGCTTGAGGTAGGTGGTTTCATTTTTACACAAGCTTGAACTAGAGAAACTATGCTTGAGGTAGGTGGTTTCATTTTTACACAAGCTTGAACCAAAGAAAACTATGCTTGAGGTAGGTGGTGTCATTTTTACACAAGCTTGAACCAAAGAAAACTATGATTGAAATAGGTGGTTTGATTTTTACACAAGCTTGAACCAGAGAAAACTATGATTGAGGATTCCCAACACATGGTTAACAGATTCGAATGGTTGGTACTTTGCCCCCAGCTTAAGAAGCTAGCAGCTTAACTTCAACATGAAGTCCAGAGGTTGTAAGAATTCCCCCCCAAGATTTTTTTTGTCCAACGGCACAAGAGGATAAAATGAAGCTTCAAATATTATATGTAACGAAGTACTTGACTCAATCGAAGAGGGGATAAATCTACTTCATTTTTTAATGAGATTTCCACAGACAAGAAAAACTATTCTCAAGAATCCAGGTTCAATCGCCAGATCTATGTTTCATTTTTTAACGAGCTTGACACAGAAACAAGAACTATGCTCAAGACGGGCTATTTTATTTTTTAACGAGCTTGGCATAGGAGAAGAACTGTGCTTGTAACCTCTATTTTACTTTTTAATGAGGTTGCCACAGATACACAAAAACTATCCTTTTGACCTCTGTTTCATTTTTTAACGAGGTTTCCATAGAGACACAAAACTATCCTCACAGTTGGTTTCATTTTTTAACGAGCTTGAAATTAAAAACCCATTCTCAAAGCTGGTTTCATTTTTTAATGAGCTTGAAATCAGAAAACCATGCTCAAAGTTGGTTTCATTTTTTAATGAACTTGAAATAAGAAAACCATGATCAACGTTGGTTTCATTTTTTAATGATATTTAAATATGAAAACCATGCTCAACTCTCTCCTCTTGATCACGGCTTCCAAGAGGAAAATGCTCTAGAGGGACACCATGTCAAGGGACAAAAATCAGTCATGGCTTCCAAGAGATATTCAGTTGACGAAAGAAACACACTCTGGAAGGAACACATGTCGAGGGCCACAATAGGGGTAAGGAGGTCAAGATCTAATATCCCTATCGAAGAGATCACCATGTCAAATACCGGATCTAAGTCATAAGATATTGAGCTTACAGTGAGAGGCTCATTTTCATTGGCAGTTGAAGGCATGGGAGACAACGCCACATAATTAACTTGCAGAGGGGGCAATATTTTCTGCATATAAGAACTGTTCATGGAGATCGTTGGGTTGGTAATCAAGTCAGGACCCACAGATGAAAGTTGATCAATAGTCACAATTCTTCCATAGTGAGGGAAAGATATCATATGAAAAATAGTGGACACGATAGCTTTCATGGCATAGACATAATCTCTCCCAATGAGTAAATTGAAATCCAAGGGGTCTTGGACTACCATGACGTCAATAAAGACAGTTTTCCCTCCCAAAGTTACGGGAAACTGAGAAAGGGTACCTAAAGGTCGACTAGTTATTTTTTTAAAAGGTAGCATATTCTACATAACCGACACAAGCTGAGGACAAACCAAAGCTTTCCAGGAAATAGAGGACAAAATACTAACGGACACGGACACACCTTCGTCTACCAGTGTCTGCGGAAAGTCCTGACCACAAACCTATATTGTAATCTTGGAAGGAATGTGAGAGGGAAGACGAGGTCCAGTTAGCGCGCCCCAATCAAAAAGGATGGCCTCATTACTTGGAGGGGATTCCATAGGAGAAGGAGGAATACCGCCTAGCACGGTAGATTATGTATCAATGAGAAAAATGCGGGAAGTATCGGGTTTACTCTCTAGAGGAAGAGTAGGATCGACCAATGACGAGATTAGATCGACCACTTGGGTTTCATTCTCCAAGGGGAGAATGGGGTCGACGGATGGAAAATGATCGACCACTTGGGTTTCACTCTCTAACGAGAGAGTGGGATCGACCAAGGATGGGATCGGATCAACCACTTTTTCAACTGGTTCAACTAAGGATGTGACCAGATTGACTACCTCATCAACCGGATTGATCGACGAAGGGACAGGATTGATCATTCCATCAACTATAGGTGGGATGAGAGTAAGCCTGTGGCAAGCAGCCGGAAGTTGAGGCTAGGAAACATTCATGTCTTTTAGTAATTTCGAGGCTTCGTCCATATGAGGGAAAAGGTGATTTTGATGACTCCCTCTGCATAACCTACACAGGAACTTGACTCTACTTTTCTTATTCCCAATGGTATCCTCAGTAGTTGACGGGAGGTCATCAACATGTTGTTCAGAAGCTAGCGACATGGGATTGCAAGGGTGTGTAGACCATGCTTATATAACCTTGGATAGACCAAGGAAATACTTAAGAAGATGGATACACTTGCAAATCCTGCAAGGGTACTTGGGCTTACAGAGTTGTTGGGTGATATTGGCATCATCAACACTCCCAACACGATTATCAGTAATTGGTTGTTTTCCAACATGTTTTGCAGTGGTTGGAAGTTTGTACCCTTGCTTATTTTTCTTCTTCTTAATATTCCTTTTCTTCTTCTTCTTATCCATCAGGTTACTAGCTTTAGAGCTTTCACCAAGCGAAGAAGATGAAATAGAAGAAGACCTTGCAAGTGAAGAAGGCAAAGAAGATCTTACTGGTGAAGAAGTTTAAGGATCAACATGAGGTTAATGTTCTTGGGGGGAAGTGCTTACAACCGAAGAACTCGTTTCATTCGTGATTACTGGAGTGGAAAAAAACCATACGGATAACCCAATTCCGAGACCTAGAAGATTCAAAGTAGCGATGTAAGGAGGACCAACATTTTCGTAAGAAGGAAAAACAAAAAATTCCCCCAGAGCAGGGGTTGCTTCATTGGTCGTTCCAGAAACTGATGCCATTAAACATAGATCCGACCTAGAGTCTGTAAGGGAAAACAAACAGCACACGCTAAAAAATCTAGGAAGCATGCAAACAAACAAAACCTTCTCATAATGAACACACTAGTTGGTGATGAAATCCAACGTCGAGGGAACAATGTAAGAAGGGGATGAGATAGAGTGGGTGGAAAAGTTGCATTGATGACCTACTTAACGAACTTATGCCTTGGTGCAAGCTTCCACACAATAAATGTGGATTTACCCTCCAAGGATCCTGGGTGAGTTTGGCCAACGTCGATTCTAGGTACAACGAAGACTTTCCCCTTCATCGTCACTTCGTGTATTAACCCTAAAGAAAGGCCACTAAGGTTAAAAAATACAACAATTATTCATGGGGAAACAATCCATACTCCGATATACGTGCAAGGGCAGGGTAACTGAGCCCGAAATCGAATTGAGAAGGCCTGCACAGGATTGTTTTCTCAAGTGACCCCCAATAATACGCGTAACCACTACACCAAGGCCTACAAAACAGGGTTAGTAATTATATTGGCATTAATGCGACCTTGTGATTGACCCTTCTGTGAGAAGGGCTTCCCAAGTCAAAATGTAATAAATTGATTTCACAACTCCCTAACTCAAGATTCTATGTATGTTTACAGCTTTAGAAAGTTATGTTTCACACCTATTCCAAAGCCCTACAACTAATCTAACGTAGGTTGCAAAGATCCTTAGAAACAAAATTTTCTAGGTAGATTTTAATTAACGCATAAATTTTATTAAGTTGTTGTTACTCGAGGAAAATGGGGTGGACTAAATGATGTTTTGACCGACTCTAAACTTATGCAAAGAAATGAAGATGCAAATATTTCACTTCGATGAAAGCTATATTACGAGAAGGAGAAAACGTTTATCATTCCCAGATGCAAAATGTCCCAAGATTTTATTAAACTCGTGAATATCAAGATATTCAAGAAATGAGCCAAAGAGATTGTACACCAATGCATGATTCTTCAAAATTGTGAGCCATGAGGGGGGGAATTTTTAAGAATTCAAGGCCAAAAAATGCCAAAAACCATGCAATTTTGCTACTTCAAGTGCAAAGATGCTCCCAATCTAATGCAAAGCAAGAAATTAAATCTTTTTATTTCAAAGATATCTAAAAGCAATAGCAAATATATTTAAAAACAAAGCAACCCAAACACTGAACTATTCAATACAAAGAATAGAGTTCTTTCACTAAATAATTCAGAATAAAAAATGCTTTGTCACTGAAAGAAACTCAGAGCACGAGATAACAATTATTTCATAAGCAAACAAGATAAAACAAAGAAAATATGGCTAAAAGAAGATTCAAATATGATGTCAAGTAGATTGTAACCAGACTATAATCAAACCCAAAATTCACCCCAAAACCATATCTAAGATCTGGGCAAGGAAAAACCAACAAAAACTAATTTTTCACACAATCATCGCAAGATACTAGACTAACACAGTGCGACGATCCTGATCATCGCAAGTCACAGAATACCACAGTGCGACAATGTTGCACTATCTCTCAAGGAAGGGTGCATCGATCAGAGAAAATGTGGAAAAAATAAAAAAGCATGAAGGTTTTCCAGGGAAATAGACGGTCAAAGAGTTAATCTTGATCTCCCAATGACTCGGAAAACAAAACCCAAGAAATCAAATAAAGAAAGCAAGAAAAAAAAGACTACTAGGAAAACAATTTGCTCCCCAGTATGGTCGCCAATTTTGTTATCGGACAAATCGGTAAGTGCAAACACAAACTGATCTCCCTAGTTTCAACCCGAAACTAGAACAAAACAAGACAGTATACTAAAATTTCCTTAGATTTCAATTACCAAATAAGAAGAGGATCCAAAACATACCTTTTAAATTTTGTAAACCAGAACTCGCCAATGTGATCCCAGCTCTGTCATAAGGCTTATGGAGAAATATTTGCAAAGAAACACAAGCCAACGAAGACAAGAATAACAGAGTCTATTCGATATGAATATATGTACATGATCAAGGAATCATACAATATGGACAAATAATGTTCATATAGGAAATAAAAAGTATATATGTATTAAAGAAAGTGGAAGAAAGATACAACCAGATGCCTTGATGTTGTCAGGTTCCTTCCAACAGTTCCTTGCTTCCCACACAGTTCTTCTCCAACAATTTCTGAGACTGTAAGTTTGAAGATACTAACAATATATCTTGACAACATAAATCAAAAGCCTATTGTAAGCCCTTCAGCTGAGAATTATCAAGCCAAAATTCTACTAACTCATTAGCCATTCTCAAAGCTAACCTCAAAGCTGACACAAAAAACTTATTTTTCCCATGAGAACTCCCCTCCTTTTATAAGATGAAAAGGATAGGGTGAGAAGGTTAGGATGATCCATGAGACAATGGATGTGACTCATATCCAAACCAATCGGAGGCCACCTCATCCTCAAAGATTCTATTCTAGAAGCATCTAAAAGCTTCTATTTTTCTTCTTACATACAATAGTCACACCCTTAACACTTAGAAAACTACGACAATGTCGTAAGACATTGTGGTGCAACCTGTGTCGATCCTAGATCGTCGCACCCTTAACACTGAGAAAGGTCTAACGATCCTTCTTTACAAGTTTTTTTACAAAGGAAAAGATAATTTCATCTCTCTGGGAAATTTCATCTTCATTTTGTTGAGAACTCAACACACCCTAAAAGCCTTATGAAATTTTGTCACTTTTTGGGTACCACTTGTGTTTTGCACCGTCTGAATCGATTTCACTTTGGGAAATGATTTATCTTTGTGTTGTTTTCATGAATCTTATCATCAAGTCCGGTTTGTTTGAACTTGTTAACCCCGTGTCTAAAAGAACTTAACACCTAAATCGAGAATCGTCAACTAACACTATACCTAACACGCTCAGGTTCGGCGTCGAGGAAAATTCAAGCAATTAAAGGAACCATATAGTTACAGCAGTCGTCGAGCGTCAATCCTCGATCGGCATCGGAAGAATTTGGGGTTGGTTTTCATAAGTTAGTCACACAAATTTTCAAGAGATAGTCGATCCCCTTCAGCATCGAAAAAAGGTAGGAAGGATAGCCATTGACAAAGGACGTAAAGAAATCATCGATATTCGATGACCGATGTGCTTTATCGGGGTCGGGGAAATCGAGAAAAGTTAAAACAATCATTTTTTTTCTGCGACAAGAATATCGTTGTTCCCCGATGCGTTTTCGGCATTGGGACTTTTTCGAGAGAGTTGATCCGAGAGCACTTGGGTAGGTTGATCGTCGACCGTCGATCCTTGACACTTTTCAGCGTCGGCAAGATAGGATTAGGTTTTAGAATATATATAGCTTAAATAAAGTCCTGATTCTCGAATGCCATGTGTCTTTAACACAAGAAAATTAAGTCACTGGTCTCGAATGCCACGTGTCTTTACCACATAAGGGGGTTGTACAGCCTAGTTTTGTCCCAAGTCATTTAAAGGTTTTCTGGATCCCAGTCACGCCTTCTAGTCAGCATTGTCACGTCAGCTCCGTACAGCAAGATCGATCGGCATCGAAACTTTTACAAGGAATATCAAAAAAAACATTTGAAGCACAATCCCAACCCCCGATCCACCAACAAAACTAGCAAAACGATGGGATTTTGTGGCATGAGATATGATCGGATTTGGAAATTTAATAGACCATTTAATGCTCGATCTCACATTTGTTGTTACCTCATGTGTCGATTAGACAACAAAAATTTGAAATCATTGATAGACCACATTACCACCCACATCCACACCGTCAACCCACAATGAATTTAAGTTTAAAACATCTTTGAAGATATGGCGGCAGATTTAATGAAATTACACTCATAACCCAAATTGAATGGTTGATGTGACAAGGTAAGTTCATTCCTATTTAAATCTCTAGAACGGTTTTGAATGAATTCATTCCATGCACAAGTTGAATTCCAAAGCATCCTAAGGAGCAAAGCGAATGTCTTGAGACTATACCGACCCTTTGATTATCAAAACCAGGTTTAACAAGCTGCAAAGGTATGTATTCAAGTTTGTCAATTCGTGGTCATAATATATGAATCTGATTTTCTTGCAGAATCTCTAAATTATGTTCTAGTTGCAGGTAAGATGTCGCCAAGAAATCCAACCACCAGATGCTCGTCGAGGGCACCCAAACTAAAAGAAGTTGAAACAGGCGAAGGTTCCTCTCCGAGCACTGTGAGGTTGTTGGAGTATGCTCCTAGGGGGGAGCTTTTTATTAAAAAATAAAAAAAATAAAGCTTTTGTCTAACCTCCAGCCTTCGGAGATACAGAAGCAAGCATCGAATCCAAAGTAATGCTCCCACGGTGGGGGGAGCTCTTCAAAAAAATTATCCAAGAAGAATACCCAAATTATATCCCACACAGTGACCCAGACATGAGGGTGCTCAATGGCCAGGTGTTCTCGAACATCCGATGGTCGTATTTACATATGGTGGCAAGAAGAACCCCAGTTTTCCCTTTCATATAGGTTTTTAAATGGCTCATCAACCATACGAATGGGCAGAAGTCCTTGATCAACGATGAGAATGGAAGATTTGTAAGAGTTTTCCTCCTAACAGAAGTCCAGAAACACTACAGGCTCAAGGACCCAGAGGAGCGACTCAACACGGACTTTGTGGTGAAATTCTATGAATTTCATGACACCAGCCAGTTGTTGGCCTCATGGTGGAAAGAAGACAAAAAGTTCACTAACCGGAGAAATGGTTGGTGTGGAACAATTAACCTGAGAGACCCATAAATTTATTTGATGGCTCTCATCTACCGGTTATATGGAGAAAAGGATTGCTCCAAGTTTTCGGAAGCATGGATGTCGTTGGAATACACAGTGGTGATCTCTAGAAGCAGCTTCAACTAGGGAGTGATAATATCAAAACAATTAAGCATCTGTGTACAGCAGGCTCAGACGCCAAAGAAGGGGAGGCACCCACTTTCTACATGGCCTCGTACCTGCTCGATGTCATGTGCACAAGGAAAATATTTGTTGGCATGAATTTAAGCTGGCATGTTTTTGAGCTCCAGGTCCACGTCTACTTCAGCATACTATGGGAGAATAGGTACAAGAAATCTTACGCACTCATCTGCGATGAATTCATCGCCCATATTCATTTTATTATTTTCAAGAAGGAATGCTCAAGATTATCTACAGCCGTGAAGAAAATCGTAGAAAAAGTGGGCCATTTGTATTTAGATGAACGATCAACCTACATCAGGGTGTTCAGGACGACTGTAGCACCACATCTCCTACCTGCTCATGTCCCAGACCGGATCATCGTCAGAGAAATATTCTATCAGACTATCCTACAGGGATACAACGCCACATTGGTCAAGGATAAGAAGTGGGCTTTCATACCCTACGGTTTTCATATAGGTTTTTATCTAGTAAAAAATAATGCTCAACGCAAACAAGAAGGGTTGAGCCAACTTGGATTCAGGTTCCCGACAGGCCAATTTCATAAGCACGACCCTAAAGGCCTGGTACTCCAACATGATTCACAGGTATCTTCCTGTTGTCCATATGCTCATGATAAGATTGAGGATGAAATTTTCACAGAATGTGCCTAGGATTGGGACGAGATGGTGTAGAGGATGGCAAACTCAAACATGACCAGGTTCAAGGCCATCAGCATGGACGAACAAGTGGAAGCAATAGAGAAGTCATATCAAGAGGTCCTCAGAGCCAAGGAAGAAATCAGAGCGGCAAAGACAACAGAGGCACAGAGAAGAGGATTTCTCTTGCTAGAAGAGGCACAAAGATTCATTGATCAATTTCTAAATGACCCTGATCTGATAGAAATGACGAGGATTCTCGTTGATGACCCAATCAAAATCCTAGGGGAACTAAGTGGCCTAGAGCCAATGCAACTTGAAGAAATCACCCAGTCAGAAAACCCTGAAGTTCCACCATCACAGATCATATCACTAGAGGAAATGTCAACCCAGCCCGAGATAGAGAGGACATTAGGGAGAATAGGTGTAAAAAATCCCTTGTTCGATTTAATAATCATCTATGATGATGAGGATATTTCAAAGGTGTCCCTCGTCACTCCAATGCAGATTACAGAAAAAAAGGAACCTGAGAGAGCATCCACCCTGGGTCTCGATGCTCCAGTTCAGACTCATCCACAGATCGAGCATGAGGCAGAAAGTGCCTTAGACACCGAGCCACTCGACATACCAAGAACCCCAATGGATATCTTGAAGGATGTGTTAGGAGCGGTAGAACAACAAGAAGAAATTCCAAAACAGGAAATCGACATTTCAACAGCCAATCATCAATTAAGTATCGAACTTGCCCCTGATTCCTCATCTTTGGCCGATGACTTACCACCTTACGAGCAATAACTAGAGGTTGGGCCATCGAGACATACAAAATAGGTCCAGGAACCCAGCCTTGAACAGATATACACAGTCGAGAGCCAGGAAAACACTCTAACTTGGGGAGAACAACCAATCCTCGAACCTATTGACGAGGTCGCTGATATACAAGCAATCGCCTATGACCGAAAGAGAAAATCCATCATGAAGAGAACCACTAAGAAGAGGAGGCTTATGGTGGATATTTCGATCCTCATCATCAAAGAGGAGAAATTGATCACCACATAGCATGCCAGGACGTCTAAGCTTATCGGCATAGGGATGGTGATCACATATGCCACCCTGGATAGAGAAAGGAAAGATGAAGAGGAGTTGGACACTGCACTAAAGGAGCTAAAACATCTGCACCATTTGGATAAATATTATCATGACTCCACATGGGCCACGGTGTTTTTGAGAAGTTAGTTCCAAGATGCCTACAACAAATTCACAAATGAACGACACCTTTTCGTTGCAGGGATAGTCGACTTCCAAGAAGACACTCTTATGGCGCTAGTGACCTACAAAGATGTGGAAATATGGTATGAGAAGGCCCATCAAGCAGTGGAAATAATTTATTACATCAGTATGGTTCAAAAGGGTCGAGACGTCGAAGAAAACGACATTCGGGTGCTAAGGGAGAGTAGCATAGATTAGATAAGGAAGGCAGCCAAATAATGGGTGAAAATGGCTCAAGAACCTCAGTGGGAGATTCAAAAAAGATGGGTTGATTGTGAAAGGAGTTGGGTCAATATCAATCGGTAAATGAAAGACATCGGTCTCCCGAAATTCGACTCACCTGAGGATTTTGTTGACTTGCATGACATAGTCAAACAACATGCAGAACAAGACTCGGCATGGAATGCAAAGATATAAAAGGTGGCGAACATGGCGCCAAGACAAGTACAACAGTTCATGGAGCACTCGATCAAGGCTCGAACAATATTACAGTAGTTAAGTGTGAAGATAGTCAAGTATCGGGCACAGGCAGTAGAAGTAAAGGAGGTCCTTTTGGCCCGATGGACCAACACAGATTCTCGTATGCCAACACATGCGAGGAACTATTCGTCAAATGGTCAAAGTATGAGAATATTCATCCACTTCAGTGAAACCAATCGATGACTCTTAGAATACAGAAATATGGAAGCATCATGTGGTGATGTTTTGTTTTACTTAGCTTTCACTTTCGATAGTTATTTTTAGTTAATGATTTGTTATAAATAAGAGAATCGACCTTTTAGAAAGGGTCGATGGCTTTGGAAAAGACTCTCATTTTTGGAATTGTAAAGAACTATTTAGGAACTACCTTAATTGAGAAGTCTAGTTTAGGACCGGAGACAAACTTCTATTTTTTTCATCAAAGGCATGTGTGATTGGATTTGAGGAGGAACTACTTCCGACTTTGTTTCATGAATGGATGATATAATGAGTAAGGGTTTCTGAATCTATTGATAAGTTAGGTGATTCAATATTTTTATGTAGTTATTGTTCTTAATGATGGAAATCAAATCATTGTGTTAATGTGTGATTAATGGTTAGAGATAAGGAAACTATTTTTCTTGCCATCATTTTATTGCATGTATGTTTTCTTTTGATAATTGTATCTCAGTCAATAATTGAAATACCAGCAAGTTGATGTATTAGTATTAGGCTTGTCACAGGTGTGAAAATCCTTATCTTCATGCTGAGCACAAGGGTTATCCCAAGCTCATCCTTCTTCAGTGGTTAAGATTCCCCTTTTACCCAATTGATTTATGACAACACACATATTTTTAGCAGACCCACCTAAAAGAAGAAAATACAAAAGAGAACGTTTAAACTGAAGAAGGAACTTTAATAAGGAGACGTCATGTCAATCACTACGTAAAGCCCATCAATTATTTGGTTGGATCGAGAGATAAGGAGAACCATTCCACTATCAAACGCTACAGAGTCTAATTGGGCCTTGGTGGCGGGTTTGGTTCGTGTTGTTGAGAAAAAGGGATTTAGGACCCCTCAACACATTCTTCTTCATGGATTAAGGAAATTGATCCTTCTAAAGACAAATGATAGGTGTACATCATTAACAGTCATAGGGGTGACGAAAATAATGTGTAACACTCTTATCCAGATCTGAAATATAGGCCACTGATCTATAGAAAGGAGGAGGGGAAAAACCCTAGCGCACCTTTGGACTACAAATTGAGTGGAGAGGAGGAGGGGTTTGTCCTAGTACACCTCTGAAAAACTTGACATAAATGAGAGGGGAGGGAGTTTCCCTAGCGCACCTCTATAAATATTATTGAGTTGAGAGGAGCGGGGGGGGTTCCCCTATCGCACCTCTTGGGAGAGAGAGAGGAGGGTGAAAAGAAACCCTAGCACATCCCTTACCTCCAGAAAAAAAAATGTCAATCCTAGTGCATCCTAGGAAGGGATATGGGTTTCCTTGGATCTACCACTGAAATCTATGACTAGTGAAGCAGAAGAACCTTGGACTGGGCTCTGATACCATTTGATCTACAAAACTGCAAAGAAATCCAAAGAACATTCACAGAGAAAGACAAAAACAACACAAGATATGAGTAAGAAAAATGAACCATTCTTCTTATTTAGTAGAATAGGAAGCCTTTATGTAGGATAGGCTGAACATAAAATGGTTCTGATCAAAAGTTGACCAATTCTAACTAACCAACAGCTATAAAAGGTCCCAAACCCTAACAACTATCTTAATCGACCAGTTCCTGGTCATTGATACTTGTGTCCAACCTCCCAGGTAGAGATGTGCTCCATATGGCCTTTGTGGTGAAGTGCATTGCATTTGGAAGGAGGTGCACCTTTGTGGTAGCGCCACACTAGTCTGCCTCAAGATGTGTGCTCTCCTCCTTGGGGAGTGCACCTTCCAACCTGCCCAATAGTGTTTTAGCCCCTACTTCTCTCAATGTTCTAGGGACTAGTGGCACCTCTACTTCATATAATTAAGGCCTTGGGGTTTGTTGTGTTTTCAGATAGAGAGGTCCGTCAAAGGGTGGTGGTGGTGTTAGTGGACTTGGATCTACTGTTGCTAGTGATGTCGTGACTAATGTTGTAGTTTTTGTTGGTGCAACTTTAGGTTACCAAGGAGCTAGCTCTTCATGTTTAATTTTTTTAGCCTCTAGATGAATTGGTTTTAGGGGTGTTTTCTCTAGCATTTCTAGTCATAGTGGCACCCACCGGGTCCCAAGAGGCCTTGCAGATCATCGTTAAGGCAGTACGTCGTCCTCGGCTATTGGTTTTCCTATGGTACCTCATGAACTTGGGCTAATGATCAAAGATGCCTCCCTTTCTTCTGAGTCAATTGGAATGCATATTGACTCTACCTTTCATGTAAAAATGAACAATTCAACGGTGGTTTCCTCTCCTATTATGGTGCATCAACATCCTAGGGACTTTATCCCCCAACTTGGTA
The DNA here is from genome assembly GCA_009831015.1 of Picea engelmannii. Taxonomy (NCBI): domain Eukaryota; kingdom Viridiplantae; phylum Streptophyta; class Pinopsida; order Pinales; family Pinaceae; genus Picea; species Picea engelmannii. The sequence goes on along the minus strand of ML798350.1, from coordinate 213,511 downwards.
TAAAGTCTTAGAAGGACGCAATGGTTCATTCATCTAGTTTGTATTTTTAGAGATGGAAACATCCATCACTATAGCCACACCACCTACGAGGCATAGGGTGACACCAAGATGGATAAATAATTTTCCTTGTGTATATAAATTGTGGTGAACCATTTTTTCTATCAACAATATTCAGGCAGAACTGCATTTGATCTCTTTACCTCCATAAATGTCTTCATCCCATCACAAATTGAATATTTATTTCTCCTCACTACAAATTATATTGTCTTCAAGCCCATCTCTAGATGCCCAGATTTTCTTTTTAGCTCGAATTTGAAGACCGAGTATCCAATGCTCAATAGCATGCCAATATTTCTCCATTTCATAAATCTCATCATATGCACATATTATATTGATCACGATTATTTTTTTTTCCTTGATGTCCTATATTCTTGGGCGGAATCCCTAAACTAAAGAGCATGCCCTATCCCTCAACTTTATTGCAAACGTATAATAATGGGAAAACAAAACAAAAAATAAAATTCAATAGTTTAGAAAAGGTTCTACATTTTGAACTCGATCTGTTTCATAAACAAATAAAAATAATATAGATTAGGAAAAGAAATAACCATGTATATATTGATAATAGTTTATTAGTTATTAATTAATATTTATATCAACAAGACACAATTTTCTCAATCCAATTATAAGATGGATTGGTAATTAAATGAGAATACCTTGAGAGAATCTTTGTAAAGTACCATTGCATAAAATAGTGTATATAAATAGACAGACCTAGAACAAGTGAACATTTTTCATCAAATAAAATAGCTCAAAATATATTGTGTATATGACTTTGTGGCCCCCATTATTTAGATATTACTTTAAGCAGGTGAAAGGATGTGGACAATGCCAAAAATAAATTAATAAACCATAGAACCGGGATTATCATGGTTAAATCCATGTGTTCATGGTATCTATTGTGGCTAAGTAGCACCAGCTCTATTGTTTAGACATAATAGATCTTTGTTTGTGGTGGAATCTGGTTGATTTATTCATTTGTAACAACATTACCTTGAACTTCATTTAAATCTAGTTTGTGAACATTAATACTGTAGCACTCTGACACCATTTTATTGGTAAATGGTTTTGTTTATTTGTTCATTTCCTAATATTCTATTTTCTGTAGTAAGTTTGGGAAACCTCACAAAATGTTCATGAGATCCCTCCTTCTCGATCATCAACAACTGGGTGGATGGTTTAACCCATTAAACTAACCCTTAAGACTTTTTCTCATTAATTAATTAATTTTCGTATCATTCACACATGCTCTTTAATATTCCATAGTTTAATCTCCTAAGAAAAATAACACTAAGATATTGGACTCTCCACGTAAAAGAGTAAAGTTGGTTAAAATAAAAGGGTTATACACGCACCCTTCCAAGATTGTTCTCCAACTTAAAACCCCTCCGTACATCATATATTACCACTGGAATTTTAAGAAAGTTAGATGACTCACATCATTAAATTGGAAAGGATTTATGCCATGAGTGATGAAACTTTTATTATATCTCACTCTTAAATTTTTTATAAAATATGATTATGAAAAATAATGTTTAAACTTAATTTTTAGGTTTTCATAAATACATAATGCAAAATCTAATTTTCAATATGCTTAAAGCTATAAACTCAATTATATGCCTTTAACTCTTAATTCTGTTAACTTTCTGGAAAATTTCCAAAAGATGGGTGGCAAGTTTCAAAGGACACCTTACATGACTGTCATAAGTAGTGAATTTAGCAGCTGAGGCGGCAAGGAGGCACCCAACTTCTACCGTGGAAGGTAAGGTGGTATTCATATGCGGAAAAATCATGAAGGTAAGGTGTAATACCACCTATCATGCAACACACCGATCTACATTTAAATCTATCTCAATGTATTAGGTTTGATGTCTAGTTGATAATATTCCCATGAGCCTATGCAAACTCTTTTCTACAAGTAGCAAAAAAATTATTGCATGCATTCTATAATTGTGCCATGTAGATTTAAGAATATTTTTGTTTAAGAATCTCTTTATTTTGTCAAATTCAAATTTTATTGACGTGTTTGCTGAAATTCTCTGTGCTTAGCAAATTTTGAAGAAAATTTGCATATTTTGGTTTAACGTGTATTGTCAAATTCATGTTTTATTTATGATCTTTGTTGCAATGATTGTGGACCTCTCAGACATGTATCTCACCTAGTTTAATTCCTTCGTATGGTTTATTTGTTGAACTATTCAAAGAAATGAATTGAAGTTCAGACTTGATCAAATTACTACAACTTCATAAAAATAGAGTTAAAATGTTAAAAAAAACTGTAGACCTTTCCCATTGGAACTCCAGAGGTTTCGTATTTCATTTTATCCTGGGTTGTTTGACAATGCCATCTTGAGTATTGTCATGGAGCTGGACTTTGGATAGAATTAGATAGTTGGGTTTGTTCTCTGAAGTGTGGTTACCAAGAATAAGAAATCTATGATCTGTAGTTAATATAATAGTCATTGGAAAAATCTGTTAATTTTAATACCTAACTTAATATAATAATAGTCATTGGAAAGTTCTTTTATTTTTAATATCTAACTTCAAGAAACTAACTGATAGGGTTTGGGATTCTTAACTTGATTCATGTGTATTATAAAATGAATGTTGGAATCGAATAGACTGGATAAATTAGGGAAGCACGGATAATGAGGATGAGGTAAGGATCCCTTAAATGTAAACTAAACTAGAGTCAAGTACACCCTTATTAGGAATAATAAAAAAAAGGGCCTTCCTGCAATCGATGTAAATAATAATTGCATGTATTTCATCATGAAAGTTTGTGTGATTTGCATTTTCACAAATTCCTTTTGGGGTATTTTGGTACACAAATATAAAATATGTTTATTCTTAAACAAGTAAAACTATGGTTTCTTTCCACAAAGATTTTCCCTTTTAGTCTACAAGTCTTTGACTAGGAATGATCTAAAAACGGGCGAGTACTTTACCCAAGTTTTCAATTGAGAATCATTTTCTGACGAAGTATTTGCATAAGGATTAAAGAGCATATGAATTCATGATTAATCATGTTTTTTAAACAAGAATACATATCATACATGAACTCAAATGGAATAAACACATGAAAAGACAAGAAAGAGAGACAACCAATGTTGGTAACGGAGTTCACCCCTCTTGTGCTACGTCTCTGGACCCGCTTGAATTGAGATACAGATCGCTTTCATTCCTTCTTAAAAAGATGTTGGGACCTTCTCATACATGATTACATAAGATATGCCTTCTCCTTCACTGAGGATTCAAGAAGACTGCTCACACTCATACATCTCCATACATCAAGAAGGATAATTCCTTACATGAATAAGTCTCTTAAATGCTTAGTAGTAGCACTATAGCTTTATAACTCCACTCATTAACTCTCCATTACTCTCTCCCTTACCCTCCCTTTACAAAGGGCTCACAAAAGGCATTATATAGTTTTTCCTCACTCCCTCTTAAGAAAGAGCATTTAATTCTTAGATCCACAATAAAAAGATCTAATTACAAAAGAGAAAAAACAAGATCCATGAGTGTAGGATCTCAAACTATCTTCAAGTACATAAAGGGAAAAGTCTCAAAACCACCCAAAGACTCTTCATCCATTTCCTTGATTCTCTCAACCTAATAGTGAGAAGAATGGCAAATTGGTGTGAGGTGGTTTCTCACATAAAAACCAATTTCCAAATTAATAATTTAAAGATAAATGTGTGTTTCTAATTTCCCTCACAAGTATTAATCATTTTACATCAATAATGAATAATAATGTATGAGTTTTTCAAAAGCTCATAAAGCATAAATAATATGCATGAGCATCTCTTAAAGCAAAAGAATGCATGAGATCCTTTCCTCCCAAAGCATTAATAAAATGCATGAGAAATATAAACTCAAAAAATATAAGTTTACCACCACTCTGCAAATCAACTTGGTGAACACAGTAAAGTCCTTCCATGTGTGGAAAATCCGTCTAGATCACGCCTCCCCACAAAGAACCTTTTGGTCTCCAAAAGTATCAACTTTATCTGTATGAAAATGTCCTCAAAAGGCGCATTCTTTGAAGACTCCTTCACATGTGTACTTTGGAATCAGAATGCAAAGCCAACACTTGCAACTGCTACAAAGCAAATGTTTGGAAAGGCACATCCCTTGTCTCCTTCACCTATGTTCTTCTGAGTTGAAATGTCGAATCCCGCCTGCATAATCTTGCAACCTATAGCAAATGATAAATGTACCACAATATTTTCCATACCTTACTTGCCAAGAATTTATAACTACACTCTTGGTCAAGTTTACAATGAATCGCAAAAATGGCATAGGCAAATCGCCTTAATCAATTGTTTACATCATGATTACAAAGAAGCCAATGAAGGCTTAAGGCGCAACAATAACGCCTCTCACTCTCCTCACTCAAGAGTGGCTAAATAGTCATTACAATGCTTCATAACATTTTTACATGATGATTTCATGCTTACATCAAGACCTTTAAATGTCCAATACATCAAAATTCAAAGGCAATTCTCATGCCAACCATGATGCCAAAAAAAAGAGCTATGGCCAAACTATGGCCCTCCCATGGTAATTACATCAAATTTGAAGGCAATTTGTATATGCCAAAATGATGCACAAAAGAATGCACTATGGCCAAACTATGGCCCTACCATGGTAATTACATCAAATTTGAAGGCAATTTTTGGCCCTCCCATGGTAATTACATCAAATTTGAAGGCAATTTTTATATGCCAAAATGATGCACAAAAGAATGCACTATGGCCAAACTATGGCCATCCCATGGTAATTACATCAAATTTGAAGGCAATTTTTGCCCAATATTCCTTTGATCATTAGGTATGAGCACTTGGTTTTTAGAAACAATAGGCCTTAATAGTATATAACACAAAACTATAATATAAAAATCCACCTAAAAAGGCACACCAAATTAAAATTGCTAAAATAACATGAGTTTTAATTCCATCAAGCGCTAGATCCATGTGACATAGGACCAAGGTTTTGTGCCTTCAGTGGTTCCCAGCCCTTGGTTCCATGGGAAAACTCTCGATGCTCTACAACGGGACCTAATTTTCGTCTCCCTAGCATTGACTCTGTGGCTGAGCTTTCATGGCATTGTACTTAACGAGAGCCTAATGCACACCCTGACATGGGTTATGTAGTTTTTGTTCTGGGGCCATTGGTAAAGCAATGGAAACCTTCTGATGTTGAGCCTGAGGACAATGACGACTCTCATTTAGGAATGACACCAGAACAAGATTTAAGGAAGTGGAAGATCTTTGATGATTCATCAATGACTGCCCTTGGACGTAGGACTAATGTTGGAAGTTTTGATCAAGCATATATTGAAGGGCCTGGTTCTCTGAGTGTAAGATGATTCATTTAAAAGGATAGAGTCTTCTTCTCAATGTTCCATGGAAGAGGATGTGTGTTGATATTGAAATCACTCAGCACTACCATTAATCTTGCATAACTCACATGACAAGTCTCCAAAGGTTTGTAGAAGTTACAAGCTCTGCAATGGATTACTCAATGCTTAAGAGTTCTAGTAAATTTAGAAACCAGGAGGATCCAACTATGGCATTACGGCCACCCAAGTAAAGAATGACTCCACAGTTGTAGCGACTTGAAGGATCGACATCTATCCTTTCAGTGATCGACCGCCAAATGTTCAAAATCACGCCACCTGTAATCAATACGACACTACCATGCGATGTGGAATCTCTCCAGGGAACCCAAAATAGAATTACAATCAGCATGGACTACTCATGAACTCTAGGATCCCTCCAAATCTGCCCCTCAATCTATGGTGCAAAATATATACGAGGGTAGAATCATGCAACTACTAAGAGTATACCCCGAGCAGCTCACGTGATGAAAATGACATGATGGGCTTTCAACCTAGTTATAGGAAGGAAGGTAGTGGTATGCAAACCTAGAGTTCTTCGCCAAAAGGGTTGTTTCTATGGAGTTATGTCACTTACTATTTTCCTTGGCCTTATGCACTTATCGGAAGATCATTGAACCATTGAAGCTAAGCCATCAAACCTATGAGAACAAGGAAATAGAATATATGTACAAATATGCAATTTGAATCTTCGAAGGGCGAGACTATTTAGGCGACATGTCCACCGAATGTTTGAGCTCGTGGACTTTGGAATCCCACTAAGTCCGCACTCATGGAGGCCTTCTTCGACTTGCTTCTCGAATAGCCGGAGATCCCATATAGTTTGGGATTTGCCTCGCCCCATATGACCATCTGGGAGAATAGTAATGCCAGCATTGCACCACTTCCAGTTGAAAACAATCACAGAACTATCTTTTAGTTTAGACAATGATGTTGATGCCTATGCCCGCTTGTACCATTTCCTTCTAGTCAAATATATGACTATATCCTGGTGACGAGTGAATTTTTACTATTGATATCTCCACAAAACCTCCTTCAGTGATATCTTATGGGAGACCTATCGGCTTTGTGGATCCAATGGTGCCAAAGTGTTGGCAGATGCTCCTCACACAGTATTCTCCTCCTCATCATATCCTCCACTGAGGTAAAAAATCCCCTCAAAGTCTCTTCAATTGTCTTGTATTGTGCGTGATGGAATCCACATTCCTCCTCAACTGGTGCATTTACAAATTTTGCTGTCATTTCCACCGCAGCTTCCAAAACTTTTGGGAGTGCTTAGCCTGGGCGATAGACTATATGGAACAGGTTGTCGACTGAAAAGTGGGGTGTTGAGTGGTAGCAAGATTACAAGCTTTCTCTCTACAAATGTGTTGAAATCACATAGTCAACACCCACGCACTCTGCAATGATGAATATTTGACAACGATATCACCAAACCCAAAATCACTGAAATGGCCTTTGTGCCTGGAGCAATGAAAACTCGGTCTGGATATCCAACTTAAGAAGGCTTGGTGAGTCCAATCGATGAGCTTCATTGATCAAAACTAAAGTTTCCATCCCACAAAACGTGTACCCGTGAGTCTTTCCAAGCATAGTGATTGATTGCGCCACTATAATGCCCGAGTTGCAGCGACATTTTTTTCTTCTTCTTTCTACTGCAAAACATGTTAAGTAACCCAAAGTACTTCAATTTTGCATAAATGACAACCATTGTTTACTAATTCATGAAAACGGATGTTGATCTTTTTGAACGATTGTTTATGGTATTATTGTCGTCGGACTAACTCCTTCATCTGCTTCCTCCTTCTTTACAGGAGCTTGTACGACTTTCTTGCCATGTTTTGGACAAAGTTGAGGATGAAATTTCGAGCATTTCCCAAGCCAATGGCCACTCATCTCACAATGGGTGCAATAGTTCCTTTGCTTTTCCTTGTCATGGGGACATGAAAGGGGTCATTTCTATCTTGTCTCACTTCCGGTGGGCATGCTCGTCTTCGCTACCCAAACTTTCTTCTTGTGATCCTTGGCTACATCACAGTTAAAAGATCGAGTGCAAGAATGTATATTGCAAAAATCATGCTTCTTGAAATCAAAGAAAGAATTTGACTAAACATGACCCTTATACCTTCTAGGCTTATCCTTGTGGTGGATCTGACAAGGACTAGGACTAGATGATTTGTGTCCTCTCTTGGAACCTGATGATGTAGAAATTGGTTTTGAAGTGGCTCTTGCTTCAACAAACTTTGAGCACTCTCCAATCTCCTCTTGACCATATCCCAAACCTACAAATAGTGATCTTTGTACCACCTCTAATGGTTGGGTGATTCATTGTCCATGAATGCCAATTCCACCTCCTTTGTATCCCATCTTTGTGAGGAGCTTCATGCCCACGTTAGTCTCATACTGAGAAAACATTGAACATGACGAAGCATCATATACCTTGGTTTGATTTTGTGCATCCACGGTAGAAGGCTCTTCATCTTCCATTCATTCACCATGTTGAAACTTAGCCAAGAGATCATATTTGGTTTGCAATTCGAGTTGAAATTCTTCAATAACTCTATTGAGGACTTCTCCATGAAGTTGAGACCTCTCTTGCATCTCTTGCTTCTCTTCTTCTGCAACCTGCAAAAGTCGCCTCAACTCTACATTTCCAGCTTGAATGTTGTGATTTTTCACTTATAATTCTTGAAGTCTTTCTACTTTTTTCACTCATTTTCCCATCCTATAAAGCAGTCAACCTAGCTCTTATACCACATGATCTAAAAACAGGCGAGTACTTTACACAAGTTTTCAATTGAGAATCGTTTTCGGACGAAGTATTTTTCATAAGGATTAAAGAACATATGAATTCATGATTAACCAAGATTTTTAAACAAGAATACATATCATACATGAACCCAAATGGAATAAGCACATGAAAAAACAAGAGAGAGAGACAACCAATGTTGGTAATGGAGTTCACCCCTCCTGTGCAACATCTCTGGATCCGCTTCAATTGGAATACGGATCGATTTCATTCCTTCTTCAAAATATGTTGGGACCTTCTCATACGTGATTACATAAGAGATGCCTTCTCCTTTAGTGAGTATTCAAGAAGACTGCTCACACTCATACATCTCCATACATCAAGAAGGATAATTCCTTACATGAATAAGTCTCTCAAATAGTTAGGAGTAGTAGCACTATGACTTTCTAACTCCACTCATTAACTCTCCATTACTCTTGCCCTTACAGGCATTATATAGTTTTTCCTCACTCCCTCTTAATAAAGAGAATTTAATTCCTAGATCCACAATAATAGGATCTAATTACAAAGAGGGAAAACAAGATCCATAAATGTAGGATATCAAACTATCTTCAAGTACATAAAGGGAAAAGTCTCAAAACCACCCAAAGACTCTTCATCCATGTCCTTGATTCTCTCAACCTAATAGTGAGAAGAATGACAAATTGGTGTGAGGTGGTTTCTCACATAAAAACCAATTTCCAAATTAATAATTTAATGATAAATGCCTGAGTCTAATTCTCCTCACAAGTATTAATCATTTTACATCAATAATGAATAAAAATGTATGAGTTTTTCAAAAGCTCATAAAGCATAAATAATATGCATGAGCATCTCATAAAGCATAAATAATATGCATGAACATCTCATAAAGCATAAGAATGCATGAGATCCTTTCCTCACAAAGCATTAATAAAATGCATGAGAAATATAAACTCAAAACATATAAGTTTACCACCACTCTACAAATCAACTTGGTGAACACAGTAAAGTCCTTCCATGTGTGGAAAATCCATCGGGATCAAGGGAATTGTAATATGATCTTGGACTTCGTTCAATGTTTCCTGTTGTTCATATGGTGGTAAAAACTATGAAGTGCTTAGAGTGTCAAAGGAAGCTAGTCACCTAAGCCCACTTGAAAGTGATTCCTGTGTTCCTTTCTTCTTGTAGGTATTTCAAGCAGGCTTGAACAAGAGATGATGAAGCTCTCTTTGTTTTGATATGTCTGTTTAAACTTTAATTCAATGTTTGATACAGTTTACATGATCTTATGATAATACAGAAAAGATGCTTGAAGCTCTCTCAAACAATAACATTACTCTCTCAAACAATAACATTAGTAAATACAGTAATATCAAATTTCACATTGATTAAAAATGACCTCCCTCTCTATTACTTGTTAAGACTCCTTTCTATAGATTTTTGGATATGAACAAACCTCTTCCATTACTAAGACTCCTTTCTATAGATTTTTGGATATAATAGCAAACCTCTTCCATTGCAGAAGTGACTACCACACGACAAACCTTTACATCCCATTCATCCCTTTATGACAAACCTTTACATCCTATTCGAGTCTGCAAGTCACAATCCTTGTTTTCCAAAAAAGAATACCAATTAAAATTGAAGCACAACATGTTTGTGATCCAGTACTAAAAATGTCATTGTATTATTTGATCATGTACTTAAAGGTCATAAGAAGCTTTTGCTTTTATTATTTTTTAAGTACCACATTTTTTTAATCAGTATATTTTTTTAAATACCACGTCTCAATTCCACATTGAACAACTATATTTGATATTTTTTAAGTCCCAGCTCCATGTTTGAATTAGATATCAATGCAATTTAGTATGAGACCTTTAAGAATTTTGTAATCAAACTTTTAATTTGAATACACACGTGCATTTCCTTTTGGATGGAAATGAACATTGAGCAACTATATTTGGTATTGAACAAATATTTTAATGTTTTATTGTTTTTTAAGTCACATCTCCATGGTTGAATTAGATATCAATGCAATTTAGTGTGAGACCATTGAGAATTGTAATCAAACTTTTAATTGGAATACACATACGTGCATTTCCTTTTGGATGGAAATGAACATAATGATAAGGACATAAATATTTCTATTTTATCTTAATAATAAATTATTATCTTTTAAAATGAAAAAAGATATATTGGACTTTATATCTATAAGTTATGTTTTAGGAATTAAGGAATTATGATAATGAATATAAAACATATTTTAGGTAAGTGTAAGTAATTTTACAAACTACTTTTTGATGTCAGTATTGGTTAGAGATATATAGGCTAAGGGAAATAATTTGCGCCTTACGAGCACAAGTTGATATTCTTTTCAATTATAAATAGATTTTTGAAGATGGAATGGATGCATCAGTAGCAAAGGCATTAAAAACGAAAGTTTATTAGGTTGGCCATATTGTTAAATAAGGTAAACATCATTATCATCTACTTTAATTTATTTTAAAAGTTGTGGAGTTTATCATAATAAACTAGATTTTTCAATGAGAATTTTATTATTTAAGTTTCAATAAACTTTTGATTTTTTCAATAAGACAGGGACTAGTTGCTTTGCAGCTATTTCCCTTGTTTTATTCTATCTATTCTTCACTTAAGTGTTATTGCTGATTTTTTAAGAGAACGTTTGGTCCAAATTGCAATCTTATAAACAAAGTTGCTCTCACATTGATCATGGACTTAATTGGTTCAAATTGTTGATCTTTGTATTTTGTACTTAATATTTAGGACATTTAAGTAATAAGAGTGGTTTGAATTTTTTTTTTTTTAATTAATATAATTATAAAATATTAATTTAGAAAAATTAAAAATAAAATAAGTTATAAAATTAAAAAAATAATTATGGGAAGGAAGTGATGTAAAAGAAACCTTCATATTTTGATATTTTAAAAAAGACAAAAATAAAATCAAAGGCCTTCCCTTAAATATATCTAAAGATGTATGGATTGTTAGGGAACTGAGTTTATTTAAAATAAAGGAGACTCTCCCTCTCAAATGTACAATTCATTTTCTCAATATCACTAGTGTTTATTCATAGATGGAGAAAATACAATCCAGACATGAACTAAGAGAAGAGATAATAAATAAGGATCTCGCATGGGCATACTTTAATGGAGCTTCGCAAACAAATCCCACAAAGGAGGTACGGGAGGAATTCTATATCTCTCCTCCACACACCATATATACTTCAATGCGGGAATTGGCCAAGATTCTAACAATTTCTACAACTAGTGGTGCTCAAATTACTTCTTTAGCTGGCCCAAAAACATGTGATTCAACAAATTGAAATCTTTGGTGACTCTCTCTTGGTCATCAAGTAGATTAGAAAGAAAGCACAAATAAAAAATTTCACCTTACAACCCATTTATGATAATAAACAAATGCAAATGACAACTTTCTCACATATCTCTTTGTCTCACATATACAAGGACAAGAGCAACATAGCAGATGGCCTTTCAAAATATGGATTGGGATTAGAATATGCTACCCAAATTACTTCCATTCTACAAGATGGTCACTCCATAGATTTTATACATGCTTCTTGGATATAATGAAATACTTATGTTTTTCTAACTAAGCATTGATCATAGCTTTAGTTTTTTCATGTAACTTCCTATGTAACTTTTTGAGAAAAGAAACATCATGTTGATATATGTACATGTTTTATGTAATTTTTGGGGGAAGAAACACTTTTTTGTTATATGTATAAGATAGAAAGTATGAAGAGAGTATCTTCTCTAAATGGTTGTTGAACTCTTTTTTGAATGTTGAGAGACATATGACTTTATAATTTTGTTTATTATAAATGAAATTACTAATTTTTTCTTTGGAAAAAAAAAACGAATATGATATATATGTAAATAAAAGGAATGTGAAGGGTTCACCTAAACGTTTTTTGCATGGAAAAGATGGTTTGCAGGAACTGACCTCTTCCAGACCCCTTCACAGTGATGTTATGGTACATCTCTCGATGGTCTGAATACCAGCATTTATGGAGCTAGACAGCTTGGAGTTAGGAAAATATCTAATCGCTGCGAAGGATATCTTCGTTTTTTATTCTGAATTTATCTCTAGCCAACGAGACAGGAGGGTTCATCTCCCAAGAGATCCCTGGCCTTTTCTCAAGCCACTTGGTTCAAAGGATGATAGGCCATTGTCATGTGTTATGATGGACCTACAGTTGGAAGCAGATAATAAACTCCCACCTAATCATTCGCTTGTGCTCGCATGAGAGAGGTTTTCCTCCCCTAAAGAATGTGCAAATGGATCGGTACCTATCTCGGGGGATTTTTTTAACTCTTCCATGATTGTTCCTTTTAATTTTTTCACTTCCCCTCCCTCATCTCTTTGTTTTGATTCCCCCTCTCTAGATCCTTCTTATGTTCAAGACATCAAATGTGAGGTGGGAATTGGCGACGAGTCGATACAGTGGGTTGAGGTATCCAGGAAAGTAAAGAAGAGCATTCAAGTTAGGAAGGAAACAAATTCAATGGTTGTTGGTAAAGACGTGCACCTAGATGATATCCCAACTATTATGTGTAAAACCTTATTCAGTTGTTTATTTATAAATAAGTGAAACATTGGACTCCAATTGGATTTTGTTTCTATGGTATTCGCCGATGTTTCATTTGTTGGTCCATGGTTGGCTCTACTTCAAATTTTCATCTGAAGTAGGCTTAAATTTAAATATGGGTCAGGAATGGAGTAGGGAACCTTCGGGTTAGTTCTTAAGAAGTGGAGAGTGGATTTTGATCATGCCTAGGCCCCAATAAAAATTCATAGGGTATGACCAATCCCTCCTTGCCTTTTGCTAGTCTTATGGAATGAACCTTTGATGAAAGCTATTGGAAATAAAATAGGGAGGTTTTGGAGTTTGGATCCTAGCTAGGAATCTAAATTCGATCGTAGAAGGGTCTGGGTTCAATTCGAATTTGACCTTCTAGATGGTTCACTGGTGAAATTGAACTAATCCTTAGTGATAAAATATGGATCCAAAAGATAGACTATTCGAAACTTCCCTTTAGGTGTTTTGTGTGTCATAGCGTAGGCCATCTTCAAAGTCAATGAAGTAAGTTGTGTCCAACGATGAATGGTATGAAAAATGTATGGGTTAAAAAGGTTAGGGACTCAATAGAATTCGATATGAAAAGACAAAATCCCCTCGCGCCGCAAGTAGATAGAGTCAAGACCCTGAAAACCATGCATCGCTCCATCAACTATATTGAGGGATGAGTCTTCCTCCCCTATTTCGAGTCTTTCTAAGCATTCTCCTTCTCCTCTGGTCCCTTCTACCCTTTTGAATTCTACTGAAGTCAAGGAATTGTTGCCTCTCCCCTTTAATGGCCCTATTCAGTTTAAACCATCCTCCCCTTCTATAGGTACTGGAAATTACCCTCCTTGTCTTTTGGTCCCTTCTACCCTTTTGAATTCTAATGAAGTCAAGGATTCATTACATCCCTCCCCTAAGGACCCTTCTCATCATGAGCTTCCTCTCAATGTTAGTTCCGATGCATATTCACCCTAGCCTCAGTACCCAAACCTCTCATATCCCTCTTCGACATTGGGAAATCCTGAAGAACCGGTAGAGAGGGAACTAGAACATTCTTCTCTGCCAGAAGGCATCTAGTTAGCCCAAAAAATTGGATATGCCTTAAGGTCCAAGGTCAATCTTAAGGAAGATTCTTCATTTCTAGAAGGCTTGGCATTGGATGCTCCCCATCCCAACCCAGTAGAAAGAAAGTATCACCTGGTGAAGTCTTAGTAGAAGGTTATGATAGTTATCAAAAAAGGTAAGAAAACGACCATTGTCAAGGCCCTTGGAGAAATTATGGTGGACAAAGCTAGAGAAATATATTTTTTCAAACCTTGGATTTAAAACTGGTCTTTTTGCATGTTGGATTCAGATGGGAAGTTGATAGGGATACTTACGGGATGGAGCCCAACTTACAAAGTTCTCACTAAATCAGTGCTCAACTCTATTATCTATTGGAATAGGGATTGAACACAGAGAATAACATATCTGAGAGAAGTGGTGGTGTCTAAAGACACCATAGCACTGAATCACAAGAACTCTCCATGAGAGAGAAGAATCTCTCTCGATGATGATAGACTAATTTGAAGGATCGTCTATAAATAGGTTTTGGCCATGGACCAAACCAATAACCTCGGGGAGAATTTGGTTGCACCTATCCATGAAAATGTGGATCGAGGATCCTAAGTGGACATGGTCAACCACCATTTTAGTCAATTATCGACCCAAATACTTGGTCAGCCCACTCAACCGACAAAGTGAGATTTACAATGGAACGACATGTTCCAACACTCCCCCATGGATTTCACAAAACTCACATTGAATGACTTCATACCATTCAAACGTTCCTTAACATTTGTATTTTTTATGCATTTCATAAGCGTATATTCTTTTATTAAATATTACTTTTTAAATATTTTATAATACATGTTTA
>ML798350.1:178549-198730 GCA_009831015.1 Picea engelmannii | reverse complement strand
CTTTATTAAAAATATCACATCAATATATATAGGATATTTTTTTATAAATATTTGTTTAAATTAATTTGGTTAAATATTTTAATAAAGGAAGAAAATTAATTTGGCACATAAATATTTACATTTATAATATATATTTTTATAAAAGATATAGTGTTTTATGAAAGTTTAAAACAATTATACAATTAGTCCATTTAGTTTCCCTCAATGGTTTATGCGATTGAGTGTTATTCTATCTACCTGTTTCTATTCATATAATAGGGATGACCAATACATAGAATTTACCATTAAAGAAACAATATTCGTGTGTCCTAAATTTGATAGGCCATAAAGAGTTTCAAATGAACATGTGAAGAGGGTTAGCACCTTGACCAATTAGGTAGTGGATTGGCTTGTCATTAAAGCATTGTCAATAAAATTGATTTCACAACTCTCTTTTCCAGGAAAAGTTTATTTTATGGTTTTTATTTTACGGACTTTCATGACCTAAAATCAATTCCCACTATTTGTGCCAAACAATTTAGCGATATAGGGAGAGCAAGAGCACTTCGATGGGGAGAGGAGGGTGATGCCTATTCACATTGATGTGCAAACATGCAATCATGTTCTAGTGCAAGGGGAGGATGTATGTATTTCGATGCAATGTATAGTTTACATATTTGGTTTCTTAGAGGAGGAAAATGAAGAGTTGTATTTGCATCCAAAATTTTAGGTATATGATTATCATTCATTATAGAAGGGGGTTTCTCTTTTGCTATAGGTACAAGCTCAGAATTGGGAGGAAAAGGTGCTTTAGATTTTGTATGTATTATTAATTTAGTGGTTATCGATGTGGAAAAATCACCAATGTTGATTTTTTTAGCTGATGGTGAAGTTTTTTAGTTCACCAGAAAGTTTGGGGTTACTCGTTCTGAGTGAAGCAATTTTTTAAAGATAGGATCGAGAGTTTTATGGGGTAGTAGTGGCTATGGATCTAGAGAAATCAACAATGTTGATTTTTTAGTTGATGGTTAGGGTTTTCAGTTCACCAGAAAGTTTGTGTTACTCATTTTGAGTGAAGCAATTTTTTAAATATAGGATCGAGAGTTTTATGGGGGGTAGGGACAATGTTTATACATGATGTGATAAATCTTGTGAGAGTGTTGTGTTAGAGTATATTTCCTTGAAAAACTCTCTTGGTGTCTATTTAGTGATAGTGGTGGTTCTCTCCTTGAATGTTAAATTTCTAGGATCCAAACTCCTCGCACCTCAAAGGATTTAAAAGAATGTCATTCTCTTCCATGTCAAGGAAAAGTGGTCATTGAAGAGGATGGGTTGGTGGTGAGTCTTAGTTAATATTTGAAGGATCCACAACTAATCGTTAATCTAGGAGAGACCTCCCTTGATGTTGCTTTTCCTATCAACTAGTGCCCCTAATTTGGTTGTCAAGAATATAGAGGAGGGAAGGTTACCTCTTAATTTTTTTTTGAGTAACCTATAGTGGCTTTGTAGGGAGAGGAAGTTAAGGTTTTCCTGCCTTATTCAAATTCTACGATTCCCAAGACATTGAAAGTTTACTACAATTGGTTCATTTAGTTTACTACAATTAGTCCATTTAGTTTCCTCAATTGGTTATGTGATGGAGTGTTATTCTATTCACCTAGTTTCTATTCTTGTAATAAGGATGACCAATACAACATATTTATACAATTTTTTTTAAGAAATTTATTCCTCAAATGGATTTTAAACTATTTAATAATTATGTATATAGGAAAAAATAGAATTTGCCATTAAAGAAAGGGTATTTGTGTATCATAAATTTGATAGTCCATAAAGAGTTTCAAATCATGCATTTTTGAACATGTGAAGATGCCAAGCACCTTGACCAATTAGGTAGTGGATTGGCTTGTCATTAATGTCATTGTCAATAAAATTGATTATCCTTTATTGCTCACAAGTCTCCTTTCGAGGAAGGAAGAAATTCAAAGGATACCCTAGCTTGACAAGTACAATTTATCGATTGCTTTCAATACCTAAGCATGGCTTTTATTTTATTTTATGGACTTGCATGCCATAAAATGAATGCCTACTATTTGTGTCAAACGATTTAGCGATATAGGAAAAGCAAGAGCACTTTGATGCAGAGAAGAGGGTGATGCCTATTCAGATTGATGTGAAAACATGCAATCATATTTCTAGTGCCAGGGGAGGATGTATGTGTTCCGATGCAGTGTACAATGTACATGTTTGGTTGCTAACAGGAGCACAAATGAAGTCGGAGTTGTATTTGCATATAAAATTTTAGGTATATGATTATCATTCATTATAGAAGGGGGTTTCTATTTTTCTGTAGGTACAAGTTTAGACTTGGGAGGAAAAGGTGCTTTAGATTTTTTAGGTATTACTAATTTAGTGGCTATCGACAAGAGAAATCAAAAATGATGATTTTTTAGCCGATGGTCAAGGTTTTCAGTTCACTAGAAAGTTTGGGGTTACTTGTTATCAGTGAGCAATTTTTTAAAGATAGGATTGTGATTTTTATGGCGGGTAGGGACAATGTTTATCAATGATGTGATGAATCTTGTGAGAGTGTTGTGTGAGAGTATATTTCCTTGAACAATTCTCTTGGTGACGGTTTAGTGATATTGGTGGTTCTCTCCTTGAATGCTAAATTCTCTAGTATCTTAACACCTAGCACCTCAAAGAATTTAAAAGAATGGCCTTATCTTCCATCTCAAGGAAAAGTGGTCACTAGAGAGGATGGGATGGTGGTGACTCTTAGTTAATATTTGAAGGATCCCCAACTAACTGTTAAGCTAGGAGAGGCCTCCCTTGATGTTTCTTGTCCCATCAACTGGTGCCCCTAATTTGGTTGTCGAGAGTATAGAGGAAGCAAAAGTTACCTCTTAAAAAAATATTGAGGAACCTATAGTGGCTTTTTAGGGAGAGGAAGCTAAGGTTTTCCTTCCTTATTCAAATTCTACGATTCCCAAACCATTGTTGGAGTCAGATGACTTTAATTTTTTTCCTATAGGATAATAAATAATATTTTAAAAGGACAAGCTTTTCCAAGGGGTGATTTCGTTTTCCTTTATTTAATTTTGATGTTAGAGATTGTTGTGTATTACAGTTTCGTACTTGGATTATTGCTATTATTTTTTATTCTTTGCATTCATGGTAGGTGGATTTCAATCCCCATGATTGTGAACAGGATCATTACCCTCTATGGTTGGAGTTTCATGTATTTCCATCTAATTTTCATCCATTTGTTGGCATGTTTTCCCATTGATTCAATAAGTTCTTTGTTTTGTATGTCCATTTTAACTCTATTAGGGAAAATCATAGAGTGTGTGTACATGGATATCAATCATAACCTCCCTCCTTTTATTGATGTTTTTTATTTTACTACTTGCATCTTCAGAATGCCTATTATCCATTTCAAATTCAAAATCACCTCATTAGAGATTCTCTTCTTCGAAATCCACGCCTAGGTGACGGAGCAAGTGAGGGTAGTGGTTTATCCCATACTTCTCTCAATTTTCTAGGGACTAGTGGCACCTCTACTTCCTATAATTCAGGCCTTGGGGTTTGTAGTGTTTTGAGATAGAGAGGTTCGTCAAAGGGTGGTGGTGGTGGTGATGGTGATGGTGGTGGTGGTGGACGTGGATCTAGTGTTGCTAGTGATGTCGTGACTAATGTTGTATTTGTTCTTGCTACAACTTTAGGTTACCTAGGATCTAGCTCTTCATGTTCATATGTATTAGCCTCTAGAAGAATTGGTTTTAGGGGTGTTTTATCTAACGTTGTTAGTCATAGTGGCATGCATTGGGTCCCAAGAGACATTGCAGAGAATCATTAGGGCAGTACACCTTCCTCTATTGTGGGTTTTCCTATTCTACCTCTTAAACTTGGTCTAATGATCAAAGATGCCTTTTCTTCTTCTGAGTCGATTGGAATGCATATTGACTCTAATTTTCAGGTCAAAGGTGGTATCCTCTCCTATTACGGTGCATCAACATCTTAGGGACTTTATTGCCCAACTTGGTTTAAAGTCTTAGAAGGATGAAATGGTTCATTCATCTAGTTTATGTTTTGAGAGATTGAAACATCCATCACTATTGTCACACCACCTATGAGGCATAGGGTGCAACAAGATGGATAATGGTGTTCCCTATGCATACAAATTTTGGTGAACCATTTTTTCTATCAACCATATTCAAAGGAGAATTTCATTTGATCTCTTTTCCTCCATAAATATCTTAATCCCATCACAAATTGAATATTCATTTCTCCTCCATGCAAATTATACTATCTTCAAGCCCAACTCTAGATGGCCAAATTGTCTTCTTAGCTTGAATTTGAAGACCGAGTATCCAATGTTCAATAGCAGGCCAATATTTCCCCATTTCATAAAGCCCATCATATGCATATATTGCATTTACCACAATCATTTTTCTTTCATTGGTTTCCTATATTATTGGGTTGGATCCCTAGAACAAATAGCATGCCCTATCCCTCAACTTTATTGCAAACATATAGCAATGGGAAAACAAAGGAGAAAATAAAACTCAGTATTTTAGAGAAGGTTAAGCTCGGTCTGTTTCATAGAAAAATACAAATAGTATGGATTAGGGATATGAATAACCATATATATTGATAGTAGTGCATTAGTTATTAATTAATATTTATATCAACCTATCACAATTTTCTCAATCTAATTATTATTTGGATTGGTAATTAAATGAGCATAACCTAAGAGAATATTTGTGAAGTACCATTGCATAAAAGAGTGTATATAAATAGACATAGAACTAGAACAAACAGACATTTTTCATTAAATAAAATAGCTCAAAATATATTTTGTATATGAATCTGTGGCCCCCATTATTTAGGTATTAGTTTAAGCACGTGAAAGGATGTGGAAAATGGAAAATATAAATTAATAAACCATAGAACTAAGATTATCATGGTTAAATTCATGTGTTCATGGTATCTACTATGGTTAAGGGGAACCGACTCTATTTTTCAGACATAATGGATCTTTGTTTGTGGTGGAATCTAGTTGATTTGTGCCTTCATAAAAACATTACCTTGAACTTCGTTTAAATATGGTCTGTGAACATTAACATTGTGGCACTATGGCACCATTTTATTGGTAAATGGTTGTGTTTTCTTCTTCATTTCCTAGTATTCTATTTTCTATGATGATTCTAGAATTTCAACATGTCATGGAAAAATTTATGGGTTAAAGTATTCTAAAATAGTGACTTGTAGACATCCTAAATAGGCATCTCCACATGGCACTATTTTGGAAATTTCCTAATCCATTGCAATTAGCATCCAAATCCCCCAAAATAAAGAATTCACTCTTGCACATATAAATTCTTGTGGTATTTGGGAGAATTTTTTACATCTTAAATGGCACTATTTATTTATATTACTAGGGCACTAATCTGAGCTTATCGAGATTAAGATTTTGATACTCATAATACAAATTATTTTTATGCTAGGAATGACCAATTTACATCAATTTTACGGTAACCTAACCAACAAGGAAATCATCAAAGATACAAGAAGAAAATAATTTGCAGGGTTCTGTACATAACTTACTTGCAACAGACGCAGATGCAATGTTGTCTCCTAGTGTCGCTCACCACTCGTGTGTTGTATGATATCTATCAAAGTCGCTCCCAAAGCAATTTTATCAATGGAATGTAGGGCGGGAAGGTACGACGAATTCTTTATGGTTGGAAGGTATGGTGGGTGCTCTATGGTGAGATGGAAAGAAAAATGATAGGGAAAAGGAAAATCACAGGGGAAAGAAACTATTGAAAGAGAAATGTGGCATATATATATATATATATATATATATATATATATATATATATATATATATATATATATATATATATAATCGATCAAACTATATTTTCAGCAGAAAGAATATTTTGACCAAAAATATCTTTCGGTCAAAAACATATGTTCGGTTGAAACACTCTTTCGGCCGAAAATGTGATTTTTGGATAAAAACATCCGACACACGTGTCCAGTGGCACGAATTTTGACGATGCTATTAGATTTAATGTTCAGTTGAAGAAATCTTTCGGTCGAAATAGTTAACAATTCAACGAAAAAATCTAAATAGTTTGGCCGAAAAATTGCCATTAGCAATTTTCGCGACCGAATTCTCACAAATGTGTTACCCAGATACATGATTTTACCCTCCATTCAATTATAAAATATTTTTATTTAAATATTATAATGTTTTAAATTCACTAAATTCAGATGTAGTCATCCTTTAAAAAGTGAAATAAACGAGTATGATTAACTCTCGTATACAAATTTCAATCATGTTAATCATGCCTTTCCTACCCGATAGATCTAACATTCTAAAATTAACGTGATCGATGGTTCATAATCATTTTCAGAAGTGAAGTTACCTACCTTTTAAGTGGATGGTTGTTTCCTGAAATATATGACAGTTCTAACACCATTGAAATTGACGACCCTAATTAAATTCGGGCTTAAACTTAACCACCAATTAGCAGATGCTTCCGCATCCGAAAATCTAACAGTTTCATTTTCTTTCAGGAATGAACATGCGCAGACTTTAAAAGATCATGTTATATCTAAACTAATTAGGTGATGACACATGGATTCCACTAACCGCTCACAATTAAAATTACGGCACATTACAACAGTTGATTGAAAGCTCACATTTTTGTGCCTTAATTTCAATTAACTCAACATGTGTCAGTCGTTGTAGTAATACTAATTATGTTAAGGGTGGTGGTTTAGGTTATTATTCACTTAGGATAGTATGTGTGAGGAGCTATGATACTGGTAAAGCTTAATTTTCACTATTTGTACCAGAGAAAGGTAAGAAATACAAACCCAATTCCTATTATTTTTATTTTAAAGCTCATATTGTGAAGGAAAAACATAATGTTGGCTAGAAAGAAAAATATTTTGAAAGAATCGTTAGGAGAGGATAACCAGGTCTTTAGTAATGTCTTAGCTGATGTTTTTGATACGGAAGTAAGTTTTGAGTCTTATATTCAAATCACAAAGCTTATTAATCAAGAGCGTTCAGAAAATTATGAACATGCATGGCTTTATAAGATCAATCTATTTGAAAATATCATCCCTCAGGTTTATAGTGAAACTGACCTCATTCAAACATTCACAAATATTTGTAATGCAGAAACTCATTTTATCATTTCAGCTGACAATCTGTGGAATATATGTTCAATATATCCATAAAATATAGCTAAAATGTTGAATTTACCTCTGGGTAATTCCCCTATATTAGAGCTTGACCTGTTAAAAGGGGTTGAAGGTTGGTCAACCGAAAAAAGGATCATAGTTATACAAAGGTTTACTATGGATCCTTCATATACTTTCAAAGAGTTTCTTAATAGATAAGAAGTTTGTTCTCCAATGGGTAGGCTTGTGGTGTCAGTCATAGCTTTTATCCTCAAATGTATTGACAATACGTTAATTGATGAAGTCACTCTCGTTATTATGGATGAAATTATAGATGATAAAAAGGGGACTAAATTTGATTATGCAAGCTTTCTAGCTCATGCTATTCATTTTCAATTAGCATCATTCAAGGTATTGAAATCATTTAGGTATCAATATTATCTCTTCTTTGTAGTGTTATTTTCTCAGTCAGAATTTTATGAAAGGAAAGGTCTTCGATTTGTTAAAAGGGATAAAGATGGAAATAAACTTCATGTCACAAAATGGAGCTCTATTTTAATAATATTAGAATATGAAGATGTATTTTTACATTTTTCCAACCAGTTTCTATTTGACGTGTATGGCCTTCTCATGGGACATGAGCCTCCTAGAATGACATTTTCTTATCAAGAAAAGTTACAGTTACACCCTTCTCTGAGAATAGGTGATTAGTTCATTTTCAAAGAATTTACTATAATTAGAATTTACAGATTCGAATTAGAACCTTATCAATTACACATTTGTATTCCTCCTAGATTGTTTTCCTTAGAATATTGCAGACAAAGACTAATAATTTATCAGTTACATTTTGTTTCAAAGAGAAAAAAGGTTTCTTTCTCATTACCTACAGAAGTTTCTTGTTTCCTTATTAAAAGCAAGTCAACCATTGATTACATAAACAAATTGTTAGCATCCTACCACTAGAAAAAGGATATATCATGGAAGTTTGATCCCTATCATGTTATATCCAAAAAATGAAAGAATATTGGATTACATGTTTATCAACATTGTCCAAATATTGCTATTGAAATGACAGCTTCAATCAAAATTTGTAGTAACAGTTGAAGCGTATATTCATTCTACTAATCCTGAGTGTATAATCATAGGAGAGAAACAATTAGCAAACATCAAAAATTTGGAGACTAGTCTTCCAAGCATGATAGT
The DNA here is from genome assembly GCA_009831015.1 of Picea engelmannii. Classification (NCBI taxonomy): domain Eukaryota; kingdom Viridiplantae; phylum Streptophyta; class Pinopsida; order Pinales; family Pinaceae; genus Picea; species Picea engelmannii. Next base: position 190,345 of record ML798350.1, on the reverse strand, counting down.
GGAAGAAATTGAAGCTAATAATCTAGAGAAGAGGGAAATCAAATGGATAAAATTATAAGATATAGCCAATGAATAAATTGAAGAAGTACAAGAAGATATTTTAGATCATATTAATTCCCTTCTTAGAGAATTGGAGAGAAAGAAATGAGAAGGACCTCTGCTCATGGTTTCTTATGGTTTCCCTACAAAAAAATAACAGAGTTTATCATTAGTCATTAAGGACAGTACCATGGATAACAGTCAAGAAGTATCAAGGACAAGGTTCATGACTTCAACTGACGTGAAAAACAATCAATTCAATCTCCTGGTGATGCAACCAAACCCAAACAAAAGTATTGGAATGACAGAATATAAGACTATCTTAGTTGGAGTTGATTTAACTCAAGTTAATGACTTTGATTTAGTTGAATGGCATAAACAAACTGGTGAGATTATAGCTTGCAAAATTATTCAATCATCAGTGAATGTAAGGAAACTATAAAATGTAGTTTTCAAACTATCTCAGCAATTAAGTAATGAGAAAACAATTAATAAAATCAAAGCAAACAAAGTTAGAGAATTGGAAGGACAAATTTCATTCATAACTTGTGGAAATAAGTCAACTACAAATTTCAAAGCTATTATGGACAAAAAAAGAAAAGGAAATAACAAGCCTAAAAGCTCGATTGAAAATTCCTCATTTTCATCTTACAGAGTCCAAAAACCTAATTGAAGCATATCATGAAAAGGACAAAGTCAACTCAGAAAATCTCACTCTAAAAGAAAAACATGACAGATCTGAGCAAAGAAATCGTTGAGTTGAAATTAGAAAAAGAAAGTTTTCGGAGAAATATATAAAGGAAGTTAGATTCTTGATTCATTATTAATGTCACCCATGGATATTTCAATCTCATCCATAGGACCACCAGAAAATAACCAGCAAAATGGAAAACACATAATTGAACTTGAAGAATAGTTGGAAAGGAAAACTCCAAAAATAAATGTTCTAATTAAAGAAAAAGAAAGCTTGAGCAAGCTTCTTGAAGATACATTAGAACAAACCGATGGTACATAGCACTTAGTTGAAGCAATACAAATATTGTGGGATCAAATTATTCAAGCTATGGTTAAATTCGGGACCCACTTGGAAATATATTGGTTCTGTGAAACAATGACAATAAAAAATGCACAGCTTGATATCAGCAATCATTTATCCAAATTTGAAAAGAAGATGCCTCGGGATGAAAAGACTATTAAGTTTATCAATTCTCTTTCTCATCAAGAATTAAAAGATTTTGGAGTGAAAGATATATTTGATGGTGTATTAAATGTTATAAATGTCATAGAAAAGGGGGAGCTACTCAGAGCATTGGTTAAGAAGATTGAAGAAGTTCATCAGGTGATAATTAAATTTAAAAGAAAATTCAGAAAGGTCAAAAAAATTGGTTTATCATATCCCTGGTCAATTGATCCTTGGCTTCAACCTAAGGAAGCCTATACATAGATGTTGGTTGCTTACAGAGATGATATGCAGTTCAACATTGATGAAAATGAAGTATTCTATGGGAAACCCACTGTTAATTCTTTGAGAAAATAATTTACAATTTTAACGATTCTCACTGATTTTTTAATCAGTCAAGCTTACCATCCTTATTATTTATCCACAGACTTGAATTTTTATACAGAAAGATATTGAAACAGTCGTTTCTGTCAAATTTTTAATGGAGCGAAATGCTTAGATTTAAGCTGATCTTGGTGAAGCTTTGTCATGAAATGATCATTCAAATGGATGAAGAGAAAGAAACCACTAAAGTAACTCTTGATATTGTTGAGACAAACTATCAAAGTAAAAAAGGAGCGCCACAAAAAGGGAATAATATTACCATTAAGGAGCCAACAACTGGCCATTTACCTTTAATTAAGAAAAGTCAAGTCGGTCCAAAGATGAGAGGCAAAAAATAGTTTTATTTTTATTTATTTTTATTTTAAAAGTTAGTTTCAAGACAATTATTTGAGAGTTATGGAAAGAACTATAAAAATATTTTTTGAAGACTGTAAAGGGGTCAGCATTTTCTTGAAAGACATGCACTGCTTTCTGAGAATTCGCTGCCATGAAAATGAAAATCTTTCGGAATTTTTAATAGAATCTTTGTTTGATTTTGAAATAATATAAGGCACCAATTTGTATTGGAATCTATGTTTGTCAGTGTTTACTTTTGTTTATATGCATTTTTTCTTATCTTGTATATCAACTAATTATAGTATGAATTTTTCATTAGGTTGACATGATCGCCTTTGAAGTTTATTCATTTTAGAATGATGGTTTGCAAGTTATAACACAAGGTTGGCTTGATATTATCTTTCTATTGAGATTTCATGTGAATGATATATGTTAATCTTATATACCAGATATTCAATATTGTATATGGTGTAGATGTTGTTCACAGAATCTTTATGTAATGGCACTAGTTATTTTCTTTTATTTTCATGTAATCATTTTATCTTTGAGAATATGCTTCTTGATTATGAAGTGATTTGATCTGGTTTATTTCTTTCTAATTTGAAATGAAATAAGGTCTTGTTTTATTTGATATAGTATGATATTCATTGGATAAAGTTTCCTTGTTTCTTGACCTCATTGATGTTGTTGTATATTCTGATTGGTTATGATATAGCTTTAAATATCACCTACCTTTCATATTTAATTGTACAAGGGATACCCCCTCTGGATCCTAGATTTTTCTAAGAGATCCTAAAGAAGGAAGAGGCTTCTAAAGGTCTATTTGGGTGCCTTGGCATTGTTCTTTTATAAGAACAACCTAAGGAACAACATCCAAACTGGCGTCGTTGTTGGGGATTGAAATTCTGACTATTTTAAAGGGATCTCTATATTGTATTCTTTGAATTTTATTAAGTGATATTTATGACTTTACCTAATCATGTAAAACCTTGTGCTCTCTTTGGTTTGTATGATCAAAATTATTTTAATCAATTGCATAAATTAACCATACAAACTACAAGGAATCATGTAGAATTAGAATGCTCTTGGCGTGTTCTTGCTCAACAAGATGCTCAAGCTCAACCTAACCCATAGGTCCAACAAGATTGAGAACGGAGACTCTTGTAAGTATTTAAATTTTCGTATTTCTTAAGGGATTGTATTATAGAGTTCAAGTAATATTATTCTAGTCTTTATTTCTTTTCCAAGAAATGACATGTATTTTGCTTCATAGGTGAATGAAGTAGAATTCCGCGTTTGTTTTATCTTTGAAAATATTTAACTTAATATTTTCACCTTATCAAGTAAACCTGGAGAATGACTTTAGAAATACTCTTTCTCATCAAAGAACACCACACAATACCCCTATGTCTGACCCTGAGAAACTTGTTTCACGGGAAAACAGACGATGAAAGGTAGGATCTTGTTCATTAGGCTCTCCTAAAATTGAAGATATCGAAATTCCAAAAGTTGAATATATTGAAAATCAATTCGAATATAAAACCCCACCGACGAGAAAATTTGGTTCTCCTTTGGTCGATAATATTCCTTTGGTGGATATTTCTAACACTTTTTTTACTTGGACTCCTTTTGGGAAGGTTTCATCTATCCTTAGTAATGTCTCTCCAAAGAGGTATCCTAAGACTGAAAAGGAATCACCACCTTATTCAAAAGAAACTATGTCACCTCGAGTCCAATAGTGGGTCAATGCCCGCTATCACTGTTTCATACTTCCTCAACAATTACATAACTTACCTGATAAGTATTTAAAAGAATTACCTAAGTACAATGGTCAAACTAATGTCAGTGTTAAAGACCATATTGCCTTTTTTCCGAGATTGTACTAATAATATTGGAGTTTCATATGAATATGTATATCTCATATTATTTGTGCAAATCCTCAAAGGTGATGCACAACATTGGTTTCGAAATCTACCTACTAATAGCATTACGACTTGGGAAGAATTGGGAAAAACCTTTTTAAATCAATGGGGTGAAAAAAGATACCACCAATACTATCTTACCAAGTTTGTTCCTTTAAAGAGAAAAAATGATGAATCTGTTTCTGATTTTACAAAATGATTTAATAATATTTATAATAGAATACCTAAAGATATAAGACCAACCCTAGTCATAGCTAAGGTTACATATTCTTTTTATTTTAATCCTAAATTTTCCTTATTACTAAGGGAACAAAGGGTTGGTATATTATCTGCTATGAAAACTCCGCTTTAGACTTAGAAGGAAATCTAGTTGTCGTAGGTAAAAACAAATATAAAGTTGAAAAGTCTAAAAGTAAGAAAAATACAGAAGATAACTCAGCAGGAGCATCTTTTTTCGCTAATAAGCAAGATCAAAAGATTGACAAAATAACAAAAATAGTTAAATATTTAGCCAGTAAAATGGCTAAGTTTGAGATTACTAATAAAATTATTCCTTCTAATCCACAGAGAAATTTACAAAACAATTCTGGAGCATGTAGAACTTTCCCACAAAAATTGGTTGTCCCTTATAGACGATCATTTAATCCTCAAATGTTGAATAGAGATAAGAAGGTTGATGAACCTCCACCACAACCTCCATTAATAAATAGCAACAATATGATTGAATATTGTGAAACAAAATTACAAGACTAAGAATTTGAGGTATCAGAAGAAGTACTTGAGATTAATTGGTTAGAGGCAGAGGAGCCTCAAACTTTTTTGACTCAACAAGATCATTAAAATTCCATATCTGACTTTATGCAAAATATTAATATGTTAGAACAAGAAATGGAAAACATATGGGTCAAACAATATCAAGCATTTTCTCAAGCAATCTTGGTTGAAATTCATCATAATTATGATCTTAGACCAAAACCCGATCAGGTTCAACCTCAAATTCAGATGGTGATAAAAAAAATTACAAAAACAACCAAAGTAAGTAGTTTAGCATGTGATCGAACCACAAAATAAAGAATTTCTTATTCAAACTACTAGTTCTTCAATTTAACCATTGAACTTAACAAAGTATGTATTCCAATTCCTTTGAATGAAGTAATAAAGATGTATTATTTTAAAGAAGAAGTAACAAAGTTCATGGGTTTTTCTACTGACTTAACTTTGAATACTGACACTATTAATGAGAAAAATGAAGCACCCAAAATCTGTGTAGGACCTTATCTTGAAAAAGAAGATACAAATATTCCTCCTTTTTACATTACTTTGACCATTCATGATCAGTTATTACATAATTGTATGTTGGACTCAGGAGCCTCTCATAATCTTATGCTCAAGGTCATCATGGAAAAGTTAGGGCTTGATATTACTAAACCTTATAAAGATTTATATACCTTTGATTCAAAGAAAGTACAGTGTCTTGGGCTTATCAAGGACTTGATTGTTAATTTAGCTCAAGTTCCTAACAAAAGTATTATGATGGATATCGTCGTTGTTGTTGTACCTCCTATATTTGGTATGATTCTTTCAAGATACTAGGGTGCCAAATTGGGAGGAACTCTACAGTTAGATCTATAGTATGCAACTATACCAGTATCTTGTGGGAAAACCTAAATACTTTACCGAGAAGCTCATTTTGCTTATACTTTAAGTGATGTAAATAATTCACAAAATCATCCAATATATGTTGAGAATGATGAATTAGGAAATTTTCTATTAGCATTTATTGAAGAAATCAATAAAGAAAGTTCCATATGTGAAACCATTAATAAAATACCAGTTGATCCTAATAAAGTTTGGAAAATGTATTTCGATGGTGCCTCTTCAAAGGACGGATCAGGAGATAGTATTAATTTTATCTCCCCTAATAAACATCCATTTTCCTTTTCTTATAAATTAAACTATGAAACTACAAATAATGTTGCAGAGTATGAAGCTCTTATTCTTGGCCTTGAAAAGGCTAGAAGATTAAATATTGATAAGTTATCCATTTTTGGAGATTCAAATCTTTTTATACATCAGTTTAAAGCCTTATGTCAAACCAAACATCCTTGTTTGAGGGATTATAGGAATCAAGTGTGGGACCTTGAAGAAAAAATTTATTAGTTGTAAACTTCACTGTTATTTCTAGGGAGCAAAATGAAATTGTTGACTCGTTCTTCTTTTTTTTAACAAAAACCAGAGAAAATTTATATTAAAAAGTTGTGAATAATCGCAAGAGAAGTACAAAAAGTGATTTGTAGGGCTTGTAATTACATAATTTGCCTCCCTGTAGGCTCCAAGTAGGTATGTGGTGAGCGGGGGCGAGACTTTATACTATTCTAAGGCCGATCAAATCTTTTACAGTGAAGATCATACAGTAAGAGCCTAACAAAAAAATTGTTAAACAGAGCATACACTTAAATATTGTTCACATCCGGTGCTGGAGGTTCTTCTTCTATTGATAGCCTCAAATTTAGGTCCAGTAGTGGTTGAGGTCCAGGAGAAGAGGCTTCATTGGAGATGGTTGCAGAAGATGTTGGGGAAGCCAAAGGCGAAATAGGTCCAACCCCAAACTGAAGAATTGTTATCTGTTGCCTTAGTGCCTCACATTCGTCCTTTATCCATTCGTGCTCTGCCCGTTGTTGGATGGTGATTTCCATTATGGTTAGGACTTGAGTTGAGAGGGATTTGAGATTGATTTGCATATTTTTCACCGTATTAACCAGTTCATTATGTTCTTCCTTTAAGATGGCGCGATGGTTGCCTGTGTTCCTTCTCATTTTGATGAGATTGCTTTCACTGCCTGTCTAAATGATGCAAGAGTCGATATCTGCAATCAGAGGAGGGGTAGAGTTATATCTCTTCTTCGGAGTATGAAACAGACCCAAGTGATGCACCATGATTCTTCTAATATGGTCCATTATCTGCATGAGATTCAGAGGACGATTTCGTTTACCCATTTTTGAATGGGCACACGAACTGCTATCATGCCCTCTGTTGATCTTGGTACTTCTCACATTGCCCGAATTAAATGGATAGTACTCCCATGGAGTCATGCCGAGTGAATTCATCACCCTCCAGGTCTTGTTATGGCAATATGATGCAGCCGGAAGAGTGATGAAGTGACTTCCCAAGTCGGGGGAGATGGAGGGTGTGGAAAGAGTGGCACGCGTTGAGGTGAAAGAGGGAACTTCAAGGTAACGAGAGGTGAGGTGTATAAGCGTGAAAGCCCGGATCCAAGTGCCATTAGGAGGATTCAGAGGAGAGGTGTTGTGATGTGAAGGGTTCATGCTAGTGGCCAAATTCATATTCCATGTGTCGGTCTGAGCGAACAGGTGAGTTGGCCGCCAATTGTCTAGTGCTTGCAGGATGGGTGAAAAGATCATGGAATGGAGCTTAGTTGTGTGAGGCCATTGACAACCAACGAACCCGGCTCCAAAGTGATTTCCATATTCGCTTGAGTATCAGCGATTTGATTATTGCGTCTGAGTACATGAAAAAAGGAAACATTGCAGAAGTGTTTGGTAATTTCAGAGATTCGGTGGGATATGGCATTTAAATGGATATTCTGGTGGTGAGAACCCTTGTGGGCATGATTTATAATTATCTTAGAATCGTCGATGACAGAAAGGGAGTGGATGTTCATATTTTTGGCAAGGAGAAGGCCTTGATATAGAGCGTAAGCTTCGGATATATTATTGGAAGCAATTTTGAGGCTCCAGTGGAAGGTGAGTTTTTTATTTCCTCTTGGGAAAATGATAACCCCTCCCACTCCTACCACCCCAAGGTTTCCATTTGAGGATCCGTTGAATTAGAGAGTATGTGTCAGTTTCTCATTATGCCAGTGTGAGAACTCAAAGTCATTATGAAGCTGCCAGGAGGATCTTGTTAGAGGGGGGGGTGGCAAATGGGAGGGATGGAGAGGAAAATGATGGAGATCCAATCGGATTCTAAGCTGGAGGAGGGGGTGAAGGAGATGGGTTTGGATTTGGAAAGGAAGAATTCTGCTAGAAGGGCTATGGCTTTTTTAGATACAAGGTATGGGGGGGAGTGGAGGTTAGAGAAGATGGCCCTATTTCGGGAGAGCCAAATTTTTCAGCAAATGTACTTAGGCAAGGCTTTGAATAAGTCTCTGAAGAGAGGTTTGTTCTTGAAGGAGCCATGATAATAGGATTCCCAATTTGAGAGCATCTCTTTTGGTTGGGATGATCATCTGATTTTGTTGTGTAGGCTTTGGAGGGATTATTTCCACACAGAGATAACATAGGGGCAATGGAGGAAAATATGTTGAGAGGTTTCCTGTGCATTGCGACACTGCTCACATATTAAAGGACTGTGTATGTTCCTTTTGAAAATATTTTAACCTGTAAGTAATTTTCCATGTGAAACTATCCAAAAAAAGGAATTTACCTTAGGAGGACTGTCATTTCGCCAGAGGGAATTCCAGATCTTATCTTTGGGGGGGAGATCTAATTGGGAGAGAAGATGTGAATAACCTTGTTTGACAGAGTAAATCCCATTACCCCAACCTCTCTTGTATTTTAGTGTGTTATGAATGGGGGCGCAGCCTCTCAAAAGACTTTGCAATTGATGGGCTGCTTCCTGAAGATTGCTTGGAATATTTTGAAGATTCCATCCTATCCAATCTCCTGAATCAACGTTCCAGGAAGAGATATCTGAGATGTATTTCTTGCCTTGCGAGTTTATCCAGTTAATGAGAGGTTAAAGTTGAATGTGCTACCATATTGGCAGCTTTCCCATGATGTTGTCTGCTCCAATAAGGATTTTTCTCCCATTCCCATGTATCCAGGTGAGATGGATTTTAATGAGGGGGATGGAGGCATAAATAAGCTTCTCGATTGGAGATCCATTGCTCAGGGAGTGTGTTGTTCTAAACATCTGAGTCTGTCCCCTATTAGGTATTTCTTTAAGATAATTTTTTGCACTAGTCCATCCTTCCCGAAATAAGATTCCATAAGATTTTTTCTCCCATAGCCAGGTTGGAGAGGGTAGGGTATTTTATGGCCAGGCCTCCATTTTCTTTTGGATGTTTTACAATATCCCAGTTGACAAGGTGAAATTTTTTTCTTTCAGTCTTTCCCCCTTTCTAGAGAAAGCGTCTTAGGAGATGGGAGATCGAGATCTTGATGCTATGAGGTGCAAGAAGAGAGGAGAACTGAAAAATGGGGAGAGCAAAGAGGATTGATTTTAAAAGAACAATTCAGCCGGCCAGGTTGAGCCAGAAGGAGCCCCATTGATCCAGCTTGTTTTTTATTTTGTCGAGGATTTGGTTCCAGGCTAAATTGGGAAGATATTTAAGGCATATTGGGATGCCAAGGTATCTGAAGGTTTGCCATTTTTCTATGATAAGGGAATAAAAGATGTTTGCTATTAAGTGGCCTATTCTCGGGGGAGTGTTCCAGGTGTAGATATTGGATTTGGAACTATTTATGAGGGCTCTCGAGGCCTGGGTGAAATTATCCAGAGCATTTTTTAATCTCTTGGCTATGAAAATGGAGGCACCTCCAATGAGGAGAGTGTCATCAGCGAATTGGGAGTGATTTATTCTCTTTGTCCCCCGAGAGATTTTGATACCAGGAATGTCTTTAGAGGCGCAATCATTTTCCAGCTGCCTTCTGAGAATTTCTGCCATAATTATGTAGAGGAGGGGGGAAAGGAGGCAACCTTGCCTCAACCCTCTGGAACTTTTGAAGAATTTTGTTGGCCACCCGTTAATCAGAGGAGCAATCCATGGCTTGGAAATGCAGGATCCAAGCAACAAATTATGGACTGAAGCCAAATTTTCGTAAAATTGCAAACATAAATGTATGTCTCACCCTGTCGAAAGCGTTGGCCGTGTCTATTTTTATGATCACTCCTTGATCTCCTCGGTCCCTGATGGAGTGTATGGCTTCTTGGACCAGGATGATGTTGTCGATCATTTGTCTCTTTTCTACAAATCCACTTTGGTTTGGGGAGATAAGCTTATGGAGGAGAGGTTTGATTCAATTGGAAATGATTTTTTTGATGAGTTTCTAAGAGACATTGCATAAGGATATGGGCATGACTCTAGAGAAAGAGGATGGATTTGAGTCTTTTGGTATAAGTGCTAGAAAAGTGGAATTTGTGTTGCCCCCCAGCTTTGTAGATTTCTGGACATATTTGATCATTCTCAGGAGATCTTTTTTAATTGTGTGCCAACATTTTTTATAGAAGTGGGCATTGAAGCCATCTGGGCCTAGAGATTTGTCTGGGTGAAGTTGGGAGAGGGCTTCATAAAGTTATTTTTCTATGACCTCTTGATTTATCTTGGCATTGACTTCTTGGGTTACAACATTCGGAATGTTTAGCAACAGATCTTCTTGAGTGTTTAGATTGGCAAAGCCTTACTCAGTTACAATATGCTCAAAATATGTTTTGGCTTCTTCCTGGATTTATTGAAAGTCATTTATTTTTGTTCCATATTCCTTTGTGATTTCCTTCACCTTGTTCCTCCATAGTCTGTCTTTGGTTTGTCTCTGAAAGAATCTTGTGTTTCTATCTCCTAATTTGAGCCAAAGAATTCGAGATTTGAGCCTCCAAGTTTCCTCCTCTGAGTGGAGAATTTTTTGATACTCAATAAAATCCTATTGTTCTTTTAAAAGAAGAGGGTGAGAGGGGAGTCCCTTTTCCATTTCCATTATGTTTTCTTCCATTTCCTTAATTTTCTTTCTTTTGGCTTCTTGATCTTTTTCTTTGTTGAATTTAACCCAATGCTTGAGGGTCGATTTGAATCTTTTTAGCTTATGCTCCCAGATGAAGGTTGGAGAGCCTCGTATCTAACAGCTCTAGGTGTCTGAGACAGTTTCAAAAAAAATTGGGTCTGAGAGCCAAAGTGGGTTGAATCTGAAGGGGATGGGGCCGAGAATCTCAGGGGGGGAGGGGCTTAGATTGATGGGTTGGTGATCAGATCCTATATAGGGTAGAATGAGGGAGGAGGGGGAAAGAGACTCGTCAAGGAAGGAGTTGTTTAGTAGAAAATGATCCAGGCGAGCAGTAATATGCTCAGGCCCTATCCGTTTGTTCGACCAAGTGAAGCGACCATTAGAAGGTTTTATGTCAATTAGTTGGAAAGAAGATATGAGATCCTCAAGATGCTCTTGAGTGGGGTCCCGTACTTGGGTGCCTCATTTATTTTCTTTAGGGTGGAGGGTTGTGTTGAGGTCTCCAGCTATAATAATATCCTTAGGATCTAGACTCCCTTGAAGGTTTTGGAGGGAGGTCCAACATTCAATTTTTTATTGATAAATAACAGGCATATACACATTAAATACATTCAAAGTCTTACCAGTAGGAATTTGAAGCAGGGTTATTTAGATCCAGTGAGTTGTAGAGTACCATCTTTGCAGAGAGAAGATGCTCAGATTCCACAGGGTGAAAATTCCTTCCAATGCTCCCCTTGCACTAAATGCCATGCCTTTGTATGAACACTAGATGTAGTTTTTTTCCTGAAGGATGTCAGTATCCTTCCTTTTAGTCTCCTGGAGCGGAAGGACATGAGGGTTTTCTGCTTTGATTAAGTCATGTATCAACGAGAGCTTGTGTCAGCTCCCTAGTCCCTTGCAGTTCCAAGAGATTGTTTTTATCATTTAGAAGGCTTGGAGTTTCCCCCTTTATGGGGGTTGGATCCATTCTGATTTCTTGTCTGCCTTGTTTCTTTCTTAGTATGTTGATCAAGATTTGTTTGTTTCCTGAGTTCTATTTCCTTCCTAGCTGAAGCTTCCCACTTGTGCAGATTGGATTTTCTACCCACTTTTCTGATGGGGGAGTCGTGGGTATGAGTCTGAGCCTTCCTCTGAGCTTTGTTCTATTTATTCATCCTCGGGGTGAGATGAAGGATGAAGGGGAGAAGGGGGGGAT
>ML798350.1:164769-178511 GCA_009831015.1 Picea engelmannii | reverse complement strand
GGGAGGAGGGGGAAGATGGGGGTACAAGGGGGGTGGCTCCATGTGGGGTGGATCTTGGTTCGAGTTCAAACTGGAAGGTTCTAGATATTGAGATGATTCAGGCAATGGTGGCATGGGGATGAATTTAGGGTTTTGGCCTTGGAGTTGTTGTTTTTTCCTTTTAGGTTGTTTCCATTGATCGGATTCTTCAGGGGGGGTTTCAGGGGGGATTTGGGACAATGCTTTGAAAAATGTCCATATTCGTGACAGATTTTTCATTTCAAAGGTAGTTGTTCATAGTCAAATTGTTGTATATAGGTCCATTTATCCAAAGTGAGGTTGATAGCTTCAAGCAGGCCTTTTTCAAGATCAAATTCTACACAGATCCATGCGCAAGCTTGGAGACCATCTTTAGGTTCGGTACGATCTATATATTTCCCGACGGTATTACCTATAGAGTGAATATTTTCATTGCTCCAACAGTGCAGGGGGAGGAAGGGGAGACGAACCCAAACTAGAACTACAATGGGGATATCGTTCTTGGGGATGAAATCTGGGGTCCAACTATTAAGATACATACCTTTGGAGCCCATAAAGTACGATCTGCTTCTGAAGATGAGATCTCGATCTGATTTTTCTTTGAACAAAAAGGCAAAGAAGCCTCTTCCACATAGAAAGTACGAGAGGTTTCCTTTCAGGTGGGGTTTCCATTTCTTGTCAATCCAGATCGTCATAGCCCGCAGTGAGGGCCAAATTCCAGTGAACTGACCTATGAGAGCATGGTCTGCAAATCTTAGGGAAATGGATCTAGAGCTTCCTTGGATCTGAACAGAGGGGATTTGATCCAGTTTTTTCACGAATTTTGGAGGGGCGCACTTGGTCAACTTGGGAAGGGAGGAGATTATTGAGGCAAAGGCTGCAGCATCCAGGGAGGAGGGAGAAGGAGGCGGATTGGGGGGGGGGGGGGGGGGGGAGTTTTTGAAGATAATCAACAAATTAAGAGACTCATCGAGATGGTTGGTGAGTTTTCTAAGGAAAATATTGATGAAGATGAACAAGAGACTTTAGAAAAATCCAAAACAGATCAAAAGATTGTTGATAAAATTGCAAATCATAAAATTGTCCAAGTAAAGAAAAATTATATTCTAGGTTTGATTCCTTTAGAAAAAGTATTTGATCAAAAAAACGTCGCTATTAATCCCATGCTAAAGCTAACAATTGAATACGTCCAAGAGGAAAACCTTGGTACTGAAGAAAAACCTAAAATAATTAAGATATCTAAGAATTTGTCGCCTCAGCAGAGACAAGAATATATATATCTTTGTAAAGAATATATGGATATATTTTTGGAGTTATGAAGATCTCAAAACATACGATAAGTCAATTATTCAACATAGAATACCTCTAAAATAAGGAACAAATCCCTTCAGAAAAAAAACTCAGACATGTTAATCCACTATTATTACCTGTAATTGAGAAGTAAATTAAGAAGTTATTGGACGCTAGAATTATCATTCCTCTGAGATATTCAGAATGGGTAGCCAATTTGGTTCTTGTTCGTAAGAAAAGTGGAGAAATCTATTTGTGCGTAGACTGTCGTAATATTAACAACATTTCTCTTAAAGATAATTATCCTTTGCCTAAAATGGATCATATCTTACAAAGGGTAATTGGTGCAGAGAGAATTTCTATAGTGGATAGTTTATATGGATATAACCATATTGTTGTTCATAAGGATGACAGGGCAAAAATTGTTTTTTATAACATCGTCAGGTACATTTATGTATCATAAAATGCCTTTCATATTAATGAATGCATGCGCTACATTTCAAAGAGAAATGGGCATTGCCTTCGTGTATCAAAAAGATAAGTTCATTGTAATATATCTTGATGATATGATATTTTTCTCAAAAAATGATAAGCTTCATCGTTAAAATCTAAAAAAATGTTTTTTGAAATGCAGAAAGTATCGTTTATCACTCAATCCAAAAAAAAAAAAAAAATTTATGTCTGAAGGTAAAATTTTAGGTCATATTGTTATCGAGGAAGGTATTAAAATTGACCCTGAAATAGTATAGACTATTCAATATATTCCTTTACCTAGACATTGTAACGACCCGGTCGTTATAACTACAAGCGACTCAAAGCAACAACAATTTTTTTTTTGTTTTAAGCAGGAAGGAAACAACGACAACGATTAATCAACACAACTTGACAATGAACACAATGCACTCAGATCAGGCAACAGTCAAGAATGACTCAGCATACTAGCACATCATGCAACTGGACGAATCATGCGATAATCAATAGACAGATAAAAATGGCTACCCGCCTAACACAAGCAAGACAACACCTATAAGCTAAATGACAACATCAACAAACCTGACACAATGGCTTCGACGACCAGTATCTAGAAACCTCTACGGCATGTAAAACCAAACGTATTAAGGCGTTACAAAACCAAGTACCAACATCAATTACAATGAACAATACGCCCACATCGAGAAGCACATGACTCTGTCCAGGTTATCGTTTGCATCTATCCATCAAGGTGAGCAATGATCCCCTCATCAGGAATCATGTTGTCACAAGGCGATAGGCGTGACAGTAACCATGGTGCAACATAACATATCTAGACCTTTGACCCAAGCTAAAATCCAACGCACTAGGAGACCAAATTAACTGTCAAAAATACAAGAAGACTATACCCAAGCACCCAATTAACAAGTCAACAAGACGCAAGGTGACATCATTCAATATTTAAATTGCGTGACCAACCGAAGAATTCTTTTTTTCTTATGAGGCACTTTTTCAAGGAAGTCTCCCACACTGTAAAATAGAAATAAATTGAATAATATCTAAAAATTCACGTGCATGGATATTCTATTTAAATTCCCTAGATAATAGAATGTTATAGAAAGTTAGCTTAAACATATGCGATATAAGAAACTAGTACTTACATTTTGTTAAGCCAATAATGTTTACCATCATATAAAGATAAACAAGTAAATTAATATATTAAGAAGATGAATACAAGGAGTTTTCATTTTGGATTAACATAAACTTCCACATCATCTTATCTGCCAGTTTAAAATAGTTGTCCAGAAATCGTTGTCCATTAATATAATTGTTGTCAAAAATTGTTGTCTAATAAAATCGGTGTCTAACAAAAATGATATCTAAAATGATATTGTTGTCTAAAATATATTTCTATCCCTTAATGAGATCGTTGTCTAACAAAATGAAAGATAATAGTGATATTGTTGTCTAATAATATATAGCTATCCATTAATGAGATCGTTGTCTAACAAAATGAAAGCTAATAATGATATTATTGTCTAATAATATGCTTTAAGGGAAACCGCGGAGTTAATATGATATTGTTGTGTAATCATATATATCGTTGAGTTAAATATGATATTGTTGAGCGAAAATATGATACGCTGAGCAAAATATGATATCATTGTGTGTTATGATATCGTCGTTTAATATGATAACGTTGTGTAGTGTGATATCGTTGTGTAAAATGATCTTGCTGTGCAATGTATATCGTTGTCAATTAAGTACATGATAAGGTTGCACATTAATTACATGATGATTTTGTCTATCAACCATATGATATGGTTGTCCATTAAAAGTATGATATCATTGTCTTATTAAATGTATAAATCGCTATCCAAAAACGCAGAGTATAATATGCTAACAACAATATCGCTATCCAAAAATGCAGAGTATAATAACGCTATCCAAAAATGCAGAGTATAATATGCCATCCAAAAACGCAGAGTATAATATCGTTGTGTAAATATGATCTATACATAAAATCGTTGTCCAAATGTATTGTTGATGCCATAATTGTTGTAAGAGGAACTAGCTATAGGAATGAATGTGGACACATCCAGAGAAACAACATTCAGATCAAGATTTTAGCCATCGAATTCCTTGAAAGTTTAGTAAATTAAAATCTACGATATCTATTGATTTCTACCAATTGTTGTTATTTAGTTTGGAACCTTGTTTATAACTCTACAAATTATTACTTTAAAAAGGTTGAACTCAAATATAACCTCACGTTGGATTTGCATTTAATGAAATCGAACCAGATGTAAATTTTCACATTGTTAAAATATGCTTTTAACTAATTGAAATGAATGATATTTCTCTGCAATGTAATTGATCATTTGTGTGTATCATTGTGTGTATCTTTGTCCAAAACTATATGATATAAATTTTAAAGAAATAAGCCATCACCACGATGTCCATCGTATGGATAAAAAAACAGTCACACAAGTCATAAGAACGCAATCACGCATAGTCATATATTAGATAGAAACGCAGTCACCATAAAAAGCAGTGATAATCATTCACAAAGAAGAACGCAAATATTACTCATTCAGAAATGAGTCATTCAAAGACACAGAGATATTCATTCACAAAAAGACACAATGATTACTCATTCATAAATGAAACACTCAAATACGCAGAGACACTTATTCACAAAAATGCAAGGATTACTCATTCATAAATGAATCACTCGAGACACAAAGATACTCATGCACAAAAACACAAGGATTAATCATCCAGAAAACACAGAGATTTATCATTCAAGCGCAAATATTTATCATAAGAGGAAAACGCAAAGATAAGTATGGGATAGATAGTTGGGCGAAAATTTATCCTTCACTTATTATCCATGCATAGGAAAGCAGGGCAGTTGAATCTAAGTCTTTAAACACCAGAGTGATGACCGTCGATTCGTCTCCTGGCCGACTGCTCAGGCACGGACTAATAACTTAAAGGATAAGGGACAGAAGATAAAAAAAAAACACAATTTGTCTTCGTATTAATCAATAAAAACAAACACAGAGAAGTCATTGCAATCAGAGTTTGGGTTCGCCATGGGAAATCAATTCAAAATACAACAAGCATAAGGCTAGGATGACTTTAAGTTCTTTGATCATAAAACATTGGGCTCATCAAGACATTTTGTTGAAGATAAAAATGAAATCTCTGGACAGTGTCACGCTGAAAAAACATAAACTTTAACATAGTAGAAGTACATTACTGAAGGCACAGGAACAATATTTAAACTACCATTCAATACAAATATACACATGTGTACCATAGCCAAATGCGAAAGCTCTGAAGTCATTGCCTCATGCGCGCTTTGTCCATCTCTCGCTTGCCAACCAATGTGACCTCACTGGTACCTCTCAGCCAACGCTAGGGGTAATATTCTTCCCCCTGAGCCCCCCGAGCTGCAAAGGGGCCACACACACAATACCAGAGACTGCTATCACCTAGCTCACCTCGCAAGGTCGAGCTACCACTCATTACCCGAGTTGGGTATCCCAACTCCCACAAGAGAAAGTTCAGTCAAACGTTATGCAAAAATATGAGATCCATACTCCTCCTCCGCCATCTCTTTTATAGAGTTTTAAAGTAGTTAGTTTCCCAAATTCTCATTAAATTCCTTTTTCATTTATTTAATTTGTAAAAACCTCCCCTGTACACATGTCGCCCGATCCCCTAGTTGCACCAGAAAATCAATTTTATTAACTAAATAAATACTCTTATTTCCTTCATCCACCTAAGATCATTCCTAAAAACGATCCTCGGTGTCCCAAAACTCCCTTACACTTCTTAAATGACTTACACCTTACTTAATTCCTAGTTGAGTTCATAATTAGAAAGTTCCAAGGCAAGATTCCTTACTAAGCTAGACATTCAATTTTTTCTTTACGTTTCCCTTTTTCTTTAAGTTTCCTTTTTTCTTTTAAGTTTCCCCCTTTTTCCTTTTTAACTAAAAATCAATTTAGCAAGTGTAGATAAAACAACCATTTACCCTTTTTCCTTTTTAATTAAAAAATAATTTAGCAAGTGTAGATAAAAACAACCATTTACCCTCTTTTCTTTTTAACTAAAAATTAAATTAGTAAATGTAGATAAAAACAACCATTACCCCTTTTTAAAAATTTAATCCTCCATTATAATTTTGACTTTAATAAATAAGTTTGAATTTCTTATTAGTTATAGAAGAACCTTTAGTGAATTGAAATTTATAAAAAGAATCTTAGTGAATTAAAATTTTATAAAGGAACCTTAGTGAATTAAAATTTCCACTTTAATCTGGTTATACGTCTAATTAGTTGTTGTTTTGTTTGTTCTAAGGTTCTACTCAGACCTATGTTTTTAATTCACTAAGCTTGGCGACAGTTCTTAAGGGAAAAATTAGTCATTAAACTTTACTTATCACATCATTCATTTTAAGGTCGGCTAGGTTTATTCACTTACCAGTTAAAATCGTGAAGTGCCCTTTAGGACACACTACGTGCTCCAAGGGTGTCACTCACCTCTTTTCATTTTCCTTGTGCAACTTTCCCTTCAAGACGCACTACGTGCTCCAAGGGTGTCACTCGCCTCTTTCTGTTTTCTTTGCGCGACGTGCCCTTTAAGACGCACTACGTGCTCCAAGAGTGTCACTCGCCTCTTCACTGAATTTGGTAGACGTCAAACCCCTGGAGTTAATACTCCGCTAGGTGATCTTGTGGGAGACTAAGGGCCTCTAAGGAATAAGGCCCCAGCCTTATTGTGCGCCCCTTAGAATCATCGTGAGCGACTGTCACAGTCAGCCCTCATGGCATCATGGGTCTTCCCGAACTAGGTAATAGTTAACCTACAGTTCGAGCCACGGTGGGAGTGTTAGTAGGCTGTGGCAGGGATGCTTCCACACCTCTCCCTCAATGTCTATGGTTGTCGTGCATGACCCCTCTACTCCAAATGTGAGTCTGGTTGGCAAGTTATCGTCAGCCTATATCCATCAACGAATCATGCCAGCAATAATAATCAATCATCATAACATCTAATCATATGTACATATGTCACATCAAAAACATTCAAACCCAACAGTCCACTCCCTGACTCGATACGGAGTCCAAGGGGTTTCATTAATTCCTATGCATCCTCAAGGTCCAAAGTCCTGCACACTCAGGAGAACCCAGTCAATAGCACTTGTCTATGTAAATTTAACCAAATAACATATCATCAAATCCATAATATTACATAATCATAATCAAAATGACCAATAGATATAATAACCCAGATCACTTGCAAGAAAGTGTCCTCAAAGAATAAGTTTTCTCAGTGTGCGCAAGAGCGAGCTGTTACAGACATAAAAAAGAAGTACAATCTTTTTTGGGTAAACTAAATTTTCTAAGACAATTTATTCCAAATTTTGAAAAAATTGTGGAGATTACGAATATGCTTAAAAAGGGAAATGAAATCAAATGGAATGTGGATGCAAGGGAGTCTTTCCAAAGGATTAAACGATCCTTGACCAAGGCTCCTCTATTGGTAAGTCTTGATTACACAAAAGACTTCATCATTTTTCCTTTTGCTTTGCAACATACGATTGTTGTGGTTTTGTTACAAAAAAACATAAAATTGCCATGAACATTTGATAGCCTTTTTTAGTCAGGATTTGAGAGATGCGGAATTGAAATACAACATCATGGAAAAACAAGCATTCCCTCTAGTTAATTCTCTTAAAGGCTTTCAAACTTATGTTTTACAGTCAAAAATTATGATTTTTACCCCTTCTTCGACTGTTAAAGAAATTTTGACTCAACATGATATCGAAGGCAAGAAAGGTAAGTGGATTACTAAAATACAAGAGTATGATATATAAATTAAGCCTACTGAATTAATTAAAGGTCAAGGTTTAGAAAAACTCTTGGTTGAGACTAATTGTAAAGCTCTTAATATAAATCAAATAACTCATGAAAATATAATGTCACAACAAAATCATGAAGAGAAATCTGGAACTTTATTGCGAGAACCCCCTTATCAAGAATTTGATAGCCTTTTTACTTCTTCATCATGGTATGGAAATATTATTTATTACTTACAAAATATCAAATGCTCTAATCACTTAGATAAATCACAAATTCGTTCTCTTAAGCTTAAAGCAATTAAATATTGTATACTCAGAGGTGTTCTTTACTGGAAAGACCTTGTTGGCATACTTTTGATATGTATCTTAGAGGATCAAATAGATAATATAATTAATCACATCATCGTGGGGTATGTGGTGGTCACTATGCTTGGAAGGCTATTACTCACAATATTTTATGTAGTGGATATTATTAGCCTACCTTATTCAATATGGTGAATAATAAAGTGAGAGATTGTTTAGAATGTCAGTTATTTGTTGGAAATGGAAATTTGGCACCTTTACCTCTCAAACTAATTAAAGTACAATCTCCATTTCAGCAATGGGAACTTGAATTTATTGGAGAGATTCATCCACCATCAAGTGGACAATAGAGATGGATACTAACTGCCATTGACTATTTTACAAATTGGGTCGAGTCTATCCCTATGTGTCATGTGACAGATAAAGTGGTGATAAAATTCATTGAAGAACATATATTTTCTAGGTTTGGATGTCCTGAGAAGATCATAACAAAAAATGCTAAAGCATTTTCTTCCGCTACATTAATATATTTTTGTAGTGATAACCATTTATCCTTAGGACATTCCATTGCTTACTATCCTCAAGGTAACAAACTTGCAGAGTCTACAAATAAGAACTTAATTAAAATTATTAAGAAAGACCTAGGACAAAATAAAAGGAATTGGAACTCTCAATTAAAGTACGCACTTTGGGTAGATAGGATAAGTACTAAGAAAGAAACCGGTACTTCACCTTTCCAACTGGTTTATGGATTTGATGCCATACTTCTTTTCCAGTTGGGAACTCCTATAATGAAAATCCTTCAAGATATATGTGAAGAACCGAATGATTTACAAAGAAGAATTTACCAATTAATCCAAGTTCACGAAATGCGAGAAATAGTTAATGAAAAACATAAAGATTATTAGGAATGAATGAAACAATTATTCAATAAAAGAGCTAAAGAAAGAACTTTTCAACCTAATGATCTAGTTTTAAAATAGGACAAAAGAAGGGAAGAGCCTGGTAAACATGGTAAATTTGATAGTATATGGTGTAGTCCCTCCATCATTGATAATATTGAAGGGGGAAATGCATTCTCATTGAAAAATATTCAAGGTGAAAGTTTAGGAGTGCTTGTAAACAGGTGTTTCCTAAAACATTTCATGGTTTATTAAATTCCTTAAAATCCCATTGTACATACCATCAAATAAATATCCTTCTTTAACAAAAAAAATATATAAATATAAAAAAAATGTAAATGTAAAATATAAATAAAAGACTATTTCATCTTTGACCTATTATATTTAAGATCAGAGACTGTCATATTTTATTTTAAGATATTATATGGTTCATTATTATCGTCTGCAGACATTCATGTTACATGTGCAGTTTTTCACACATTCACTACTATTAATATGAAGATGGTGAAACATCTTGCTTGTTTCTCTTTGATTGAATTCTCATTTGTTACAAAAATTTTAATTGATCATTGGATTTAGATTCATTGAAAATATCTAGTTTTGATTAACATGATCTTGACAATCTATATACAATAAGTTCATCTCTAAGATACCTCTTTATCAAATAAAACTACAAAATCTACCCAACATTTAAGGACTATAGCTACCAACAAGTATCATCCCTTGTGTTTTAAAATGCATTGATTTCCCCCATCTCTACATGAATAAAGAATTTTTTAAGAAAATAAAATAAAATAAATGAGATGGTGAAAGGAAATTCAGTTGGGAAATAAGGGTATCTCTATCAGGGCTATGGATGCTCAGTGGCAGTGGAGCAAGACCTGTGATGTCAAGCTGTCTCTGTTGAAGTTGTGGACACTTATTGGTAGCAAAGCAACACTAAGATATCATACTCTTATGTTGAAAGGATCTTTACATATATATAAGGTTTTATTCATGGGTCTCAATTTTAAGACTTGAGCATACTTGGACATGTTATTTTTATACAGTCAACTCTTCATATTTTCCTTTTGTCTTAACTCAATATCTTTAGAAACTTTTCATTATTACAATAAATCTTTGAAAAAAAACAACTATCATAATATCATCATCCTTCAATGTTATCTTACTAATGTGTTTAACTTTTCCATGCATGTATTTCAAACTTGAAGACACACTATATTGTTTAACCATATCTTTCTATCCGAGATATTAATTATATCCTCTTATAATGATCTTTGAAACTCATTATTGAAATATAAGATAAAAAGTAATCCCAAGAAATAAAATATTTACATAAATAAATCAAAGCTTTTGTATTTCAAACTTGAAGACACACTACATTTTTTAACCCAATTTTTCTATCCAAGATATTAATTATATTCTCTTAATATAAGATAAAAAGTAATCCCAAGAAATAAAATATTTACATAAATAAATCAAAGCTTTCGCATGCATGTATTTCAAACTTGAAGACACACTATATTTTTTTACCCATATTTTTCTATCCAAGATATTAATTATATCCTCTTATAATGATCTTTGAAACTCATTATTGAAATATAAGATAAAAAGTAATCCCAAGAAATAAAATATTTACATAAATAAATCAAAGAAATTATATGCAAATAGAGAGTGTGTAAAAAGAATCAATATTTAATATTTATATATAAAGTTCATTGTATTTATTATAAATAAAATTGTTCACATATAAAAGATAAGCATAACCCATCTTATGAATATTATATCAACATCTTTTGAAATAAAAAGTCCAAAATGTATGGGTTATATTGTCTTAAGCACAGTGTTTTAGAAAATCTATGTAAATTATAAAGGTTGGCTTCATATAGCTTTTTTTCAAAATGTAATTATAATTCTTCCAGCTTGATCAAAAAAGAAATGTAACGGGGTCATTTTATGTTGTGCCCTGGAGACCTAGATGGTGAATAACATGATGTAAATGTACTACTTGATGCAACATATATCAACCTTTTTCTCAAGAGAATCTTGTTTTGAAATTACATCATTTAACATACGAGAAACCTCATCCAACTTGATGTGAGTGACATTACGACGAACATGTGCTATAGACTTCGGTCTTGTGCTAGGTTATCCTTCCTCGTGCTTAACTTGAGTAAATTCTACCTTTGAATCTTTCGTCTTATTCTCAATATCCAAAGAATTCATATCGAAAGCCTCTTTCGTTTTGCTATTTTAAAATAGAAGGTATAAAAATTAGAAAACTCGATTGAATTCTATGACAAAATTATGATCAAAATATTGGATAGTATTTCCCTATTGTTATTGATAAACTTACTGAAACAAGTGTTACATGGCAGCGTAGTCCCTGCCAGGTTGGAATGGGAATAAATGCGATCGAGTACAGACACGTGGGTAGGAAGTTGAAGTACATGGAAACACAAAAGAATTAGCATTTGTAAATTCGTTTTCTTTAAAACAAGGGCTGGTGGATACAAAAGAAATTGAAATTTATCAAGTTATAGGTTCGTGGACATCATAAATTATACATATGAAATTTGTAATTTTATAAAGTAGATATTTACTTTTATAGATACGAAATATGTACTTTTATAAAGTATGGGAAAGAGATTCCATAATTCGCAGTTTTTTGGATCGCGGGTTCTCGGGCTGCCACGCTGAAAATTGGATTATGTTGTTTCGTGCCCTACAAATAGCAAACAGAGTTCCGTGACATACAAATTGACAATTGGAGTTGTAGACTATTTCAAATTTAGGGGCGTACGTATGTTACAAAAAAACTAGCATCAGCATAAATTATAGATACCTAATATGTAATTTGATTAAGTAGATATATAGAGCATGGAGGTTGTCAGGCTGGCAGGCATAAAATTGGGCTTGTGTTGTTCCGTGTGCTACAAATAGTACCCAGAGTTCCGCGACATACAAATTGACAGTCGAACTTGTGGACTATTTGAGATTTAAGGGCCAACGTCTGTAACATAGGTTCATGGAAAAAAGAATAAAAAAAATAGCAATACCGAATTAGTTTTCTTTAAAACAAGGGCTCCTGGACATAAGAAGTTGAAATATATGAAATTATAGGTTCGTGGACAAGAGAAATTATTCATATCAAATATGTAATTTGATTAAGTAGATATATAGAGCATGCACAGAAGCTTTATTCTGGGTTGTCGGGGTGTTGGGCTAAAAATTGGGCTTCTGTTGTTTCGTGGCCTACAAATAGCACCGAGAGTTCTGCGATATACAAATTGACAAGAGGTCTTGCGGACTATTTGATTTTTGGATCGCGGGTTCTCAGGCTGTCAGGCTTAAAATTGGGCTACAAAAATAAAATATGTAATTTGATTAAGTAGATATATAGAGCTGAAAAATGTCAGGGTTGTGGCCTGAAAATTGGTCTATGTTGTCTCGTGCCCTACAAATAGCACTGAGAGTTCCGCAATATACAAATTGACAAGTTTTTTTGCAGACTATTTGAATTTTTGGATCGCGGGTTGTCGGTCTGGCGAGATGAAAATTGGGCTTATGTTGTTCTGTGGCCTACAAATAGCACCTAGAGTTCCGCGATATACAAATTGACAATTGGACTTGCGGACTATTTGAATTTGAAGGGGCTCGTGTCGAATAACGAAATTGAAATAATAAACTCAATAACTTATCTTTCTATCAATAAAATCATTTATAATTAATTAAAACAAGTTTAGCATTCCCGAATTAGTTTTCCTTTTTACATATGCCTGTGGACAAAAAAACAAAAAAAATAGTACTGACGTCTATTATATAGGTTGGTGGACAAAAGTATGAAAAAAATAGTATTCCTGAATTAGTTTTCTTTAAAAGAGCGGATTCTCGACTTAGTCAGTTTTTGGATCGCAGGTTCTCGGGCTGGGGACCTGAAAATCGGTCTTTTGTTGTTATGTTTCCTACAAATATCACCGGCAGTTCCACAATTTACAAATTGACAATCGGACTTGCGGACTATTTGAATTTTAAGGGGCTCATGTCCAAAAAATTTAGCATTCGTGAATTAGTTTTCTTTACATAGGTTTTACATACACAGGTGGGGAAAAGGAAAAAAAGTATAGTACCAATGTCTATTACATAGGGCGATCGACAAAAGGACCAAATAAATAGCATTCCTGAATTAGTTTTCTTTAAAACAGGGGCTCCTCGACACAAGAAATTGAAATTTATGAAATTATAGGTTTGTGGAGACCATAAACTATACATAGCAAATATCTACTATAAGAAATTATGGGGATGAGATTTTATAGAGCAAGGATAGAGCCCTCATTCCACACTTGCACGAAGGCCTGATTCCATACTTAGGCAGTTTTTGGATCACGGGTTCTCGGGATGGCGGGCTGGAAATTGGGCCTCTGTTGTTCCATGGCCTACAAAGAGCAGCCAGAGTTACATGATATACAAATTGACAAGCAGGCTTGCGGACTATTTTAATTTTAAGGGCCTTTGTGGCAAACAGTATGAAGGACATTTGGTAAAGATGCAAGAAATGACATACTCTCTACACGTTTGAGTAGAAAGAAAGTAGTGAACACAATTTTATGACATTTATATATAAAAAATAATAAAACGTGTTACATATTCCTGGAAATTTAAAGAAACACACACACACACATATGTGTGTGTGTGTGTGTGTGTGTGTGTGTGTGTGTGTGTGTGAAATATGATATCTCAAATTTGAGTGAGTGATTTATATCATACTTAATTTTGAAAATGACCAGGAAGGAGAAAATATGCATCACAAAAAAAAGAACTGAGATAAAATAAACAGAATGACTTCACATTCAGCATAGCTAAAGATAAAAATCTAGGAACACATA
>ML798350.1:140345-164367 GCA_009831015.1 Picea engelmannii | reverse complement strand
AAAACTAGCATTCCCAAATTAGAGCATGGACGGAACCCTCATTCCATACTTAGTCAGTTTTTGGATCGCGGGTTCTCGGGCTGGCGACCTTAAAATCGGGCTTCTATTGTTCCATGGACTACAAATAGAACTAAGAGTTCCATGATATACAAATTGACAATGGGACATGTGGACTATTTGAATTTTAAGGGGTCGTGTCCCAAAATTTTAGCATTCGCGAATTAGTTTTCTTTACATGGGTTTTGCATACGGTGGTGGACAAAAGCACAAAAAATATAGTACCCATGTCTGTTACATAGGGCAGTAGAAAAAAGGACCAAATAAATAGCGTTCCCGAATTAGTTTTCTTTAAAACAGGGGCTCATGGATACAAGAAATTGAAATGTATCAAAATATAGGTTCCTGGAGAGCATAAATTATACATAGAAAATACACAATTTTTTAAAGTAGATATTTTGTTTTATACATATGAAATATGTACTTTTATAAAGTATGGGGATGAGATTTTATAGAGCATGCACAGAGCCCTCATTCCATACTTGCATGGAGCCTTGATTCCATACTTAGGCGGTTTTTCGATCACAGGTTGTCGAGTTGGTGAGCTGAAAATTGGGCGTCTGTTGTTCCATGGCCTACAAAGAGCACCCACAGTTCTGTGATATACAAATTGACAAGCGGACTTGCAGACTATTTTAATTTTAAGGGCCTTTGTGGAAAAAGTATGAAGGACAGGTGGTAAAGATGCAAGAAATGACATACTCTCTATACGTTTGAGTACAAAAAAACTAGTGAACACAGTTTTATGACATTTATATAAAAAAATATGAAACATGTTACATATTCTTGGAAATTT
This sequence comes from Picea engelmannii, assembly GCA_009831015.1. Taxonomy (NCBI): domain Eukaryota; kingdom Viridiplantae; phylum Streptophyta; class Pinopsida; order Pinales; family Pinaceae; genus Picea; species Picea engelmannii. The sequence continues at coordinate 163,514 of ML798350.1, read as the reverse complement.
AAATAAACGTATATGTGTGTGTGTGTGTGTGTGTAAAATATGATATCTAAAATTTGAGTGAGTGATTTATGTCATACTTTATTTTGAAAATGACCAGGCCAGAGAAAATATGCATAGGAAAAAAAGAGAATTGAGATAAAATAAATAGAATGACTTCACATTCAGCATAGTTGAAGATAAAAATCTAGGAACACATAAATATATAAGGAGACAAAACAATATTTTTATTTGGAATATATGAAAAGAATAATAGTTTGTTACATATCCCTGGAAATGTAAATGTGTTTGTCATATAGACTGGGATTGGGGATTCCGCAGACCATAATAGAAATATGTACAAGAAATAGGACTGTGGAAAGAAGTCAGACACGGTAGAATGTAATACCTGAAAAGTAGAAATGGGAAGATCAGTTTTTTTCTATAGATTTCTACTCAGAAAACTTGGAATAACTGGATTGATAGAGAAAGGACTATCACTATACACTTACAAGGATGGTATGTATAAGTAATTCTAGTGTTTGCTTGGTCATGACTTTACCTATTGGTTTTTGTGGGCGACCTGCTTGAATATCTGGATTGATAAACAGAGGATTTATGCATTTTCCTGTTGGATTTCGTCAGTGACCCACTTCAAGTTCTCTTCAATATAGCTTCTCAACAGGGCAACATTGATGTCATTGCGTATTTTAATGCTGAAAAATTCATTTTCTAATTCGCTTAGATCAATTGAAAGTTTACACAGAGATTCATGAATCTTTCCATTCTGTACCGAATATCGGACTAGCCAGTTGTCCACCTCTTCTTCATGATATTCAAGAATCCCGTAAAAAAATTCTAAAGACAAGGTCTTCAAATTATCATCTTGTTTATCAAAAGCTTGTTTGGTTAATGCCAACGAGTTGAGGATTAAGTTGGGGTCCTGGAATTCGTTTGTCTTTCCTACTAAGTCTATTTTGGTGAGCTTTGTGAATAATGTTTCTTTCTTTGATATTGCTTTCTCACATGATTGGACGATGAGATACGGGTTCTTCACTTTCTCTTTCCAGCATGCTTCTAATTGAGTGAGTCATTTATTGGATGGGAGATCATGTTGTCTTCTTCTCATCTCTGGCATGTTGTTGACATGAAAGGCAAAAGGGATGACCATGTGCATATAGAAATTTTTTTCATTTTTTAAATCCGTCTACAGAAGTAGGAGCAAATTATGTGCCATGCTCCCTAGGGAATCCATATTCTGTGATGTTTCTCAGGCCTTAGTAATCAGTTCCATTCTTTTGTTGATATTTTTCTCCACATATCCTCTACAGGATGTGAGGAAGATGGAGGACCCTTTTAGATTTGTTGCAGGGATGCACGCAGTCGCAGGCATGGCTATTTCCAAAGAAGTGCCAAGAAATTGCATAGGAAACAAAGCTTCCTCTAATTCCTTAATCTGGTTCTTTAGTCTGGCATTTTCGGCTTCAATGACTCCAACGGAATCATGAAGAGCATCTATGGTTTCCATGTGAAGTCGAGATATTTTGGATGCCTACATATTGGCAAGGTCAAGTTCTGAACGATGTTTTCTTTTCTTATTTTTTACGTCTCTTTTTTCAATGATTAATTTTTTTGATTCGGTTTCAAAAACAGCACTCTGGAATATGAAGGATTCATCTTCGTCAAAAATTTCAGTATCTACCATGTCCATTGAGCAGGAATGTTGAATTGTGTCTCTGGTTTGATCAAGGTTGCAGAATATGCTTTTCAGATCAGCGTCAAGATCCATGTTTTCACTGTAAATTTCGGGCTGCTCCGCCTCCCCTACAATTCTTTTTCCCTTCTTCTGCATGGGAATCTCGTGAGGAAGATTTTCATTGTATCTCTACAAAACTATTATGGAGTTGTTGCCAGTAGTTTATGGAAACATTGGTTTGCTCCAGACGTTGCTTGAAATGAAGAAATGGAGGAGACAATATAACCCCCCGGAAAGATTGCTTCAATGCATGCGAATGGAAAATCTCCTCACTAATGAAAATATCTATGCGTGTTGTATGGTGACCTGTTAGAAGTAAAGCTTAATTATTGCATACTTAGAAGTGCGAAGGTGGCAGTTACGACTAAGAACATTTAAGGAATTGAGGTTTTGTGAATGAACCACGTTGGCGGCGTGCGAATGACATTCCATGGTATTTGAAATTAAGACTGGAAAGAGATTGGAGGTTTCGTGAAGGAAGCAAGTTGGCGGTGTGCGAATGACATTCCATGGAATTTGAAATTAAGAGTGGGAAGGGATAAGAAAAGCCTTCTCAAAAATTGCATTGATGGTAGAACTTCTCGAGCTTTGCACGCATCAATGACAGCTTAGACGGTGCCTGCACAACGACCTATTAGCATTGAAGATTTAGAAAGAAGATATATATATATATAAACGCTATTTCTTATTATGCACACGTGGGAAGGTGACAGGCATAGGGAAGAGCAAGTAAGGAAGGAATGGCCAAGTTTGAAAGTGTATGGTGAAACTATTGAGTGTCCAATGTTGAAACTGCATGAGTCAGAATTGTTCAGCTAAGCAAACCAAAGGGTTGGGTATGACTCCCAATGCATATTTCATAATTCATGTGCAACACCAACTTTGTGGTTACCAGATCAGTATGTGTAGAAACAAGGCAAAACTAAAAATGTACCTTCATAAAGTATGGACATGATATTTTATAGACCATGTACGGATATGGCATTCCATACTTGGCCACTTTCAAGATCATGGGTTCTCGGGCAGGCGAGCTCAAAAAAAGGCCTCTATTGTTCGGTGTTCTACAAATAGCACACACAGTTCCGCGATATACAAATAGACAAGCGGACTTGCAGGGTGGCTGACATTTTACAGACCATCCACAGTTTCTGGATCATGGGTTCTCGGGCTAGCGGGGTCAAAAATGGAGCTCTATTGTTCGGTGCCTTACAAATAGCTTATGATAATAAATTGACAAGTGAATTTGCGGTTTGGCCGGCTCAACATCTCCCAGAAATGAGCAATACATAACAAATATGCACCAATCTCTTATTCCATACTTAGGCACTTATTTGTATCGTAGACTTGCGAACTGTAAATTGGGTCAATTTCCGCCATATAGAAATTGGGTTCTCGAGCTGGCAGGCTCAAAATTGTCTCAGCAAAGCAAAGGGCTTCGTCCGACTCCCAGTGCATATTTCATAATTCATGTGCAACACCAACTCTGTGGTTACCAGATCAATGTGTGTAGAAACAAGGCAAAACTAAATATGTACCTTTATAAAGTATGGACATGAGATTTTATAGACCATGTAACAATATCGCATTCCATACTTGCGGGTTCTCGGGCAGGAGGGGTCAAAAAATAGGCCTCTATTGTTCTGTGTTCTATAAATAACACATACAGTTTTGTGATATACAAATTGACAAGCGGACTTGCGGGGTGGATGAGATTTTATAGACCATGTACAGTTTTTGGATCGCAGGTTCTCGGGCTAGCGGGGTTAAAAACAGGCCTCTATTGTTCGGTGCCTTACAAATAGCTTATGATAATAAATTGACAAGCGGATTTGCGGGCTAGCCGGCTCAACATTTGTCAATTGACAAGCAGATTTGGGAGTTGGTCAGCTAAACATTCTACTTCTACTAATTTCTACGATATACAAATTGACAGACTCCATGGATGGCGGGCTCCCAGAAACGAGCACTACATACCAAATATGCACAGATCCCTTATTCCATACTTAACCACTTATTTGGATCGCGCACTTGTGGGATGTACATTATGCCTTTAATGTTCGGTGTCCTACAAATAGCACTCATAGTTGGGCAATATACAAATTGACAAGTGGACTTGCGGGCTGGCTAGCTCAACATTGCATTTATGTTGGATGGCAGACGTGCAGGGTAGCGGCCTCTAGGCGCAAAAAAAAAAAAAAAAACATAGCTACAAACAAGTTTGACAAATACAGAGAAAGTAAACAAAAAATTGTTTACTATGGAACACGAGAAAAAAAAGAATCCACCTTTGCATGGATTCGTCTACATCTCTGGGTAGGAATTATTTGCGCCATCTAGTTTTTCTGTCTGTTTCTATCAACAAAAGTACAAAAAAAAGGGATATGAACATAAGTTCAGATGTTAAGAAAAAGGCAGCTACTATGTACATATACAAAAAAAAAAAATAGAATAAGATGAATAGAGTCACAAATAGTTTTTGGGAGGATGTACCTTTTTTTTTTTTTTGCACAATGTATATTTTATAATTCAAGTAGAACACCATCTGTATGCTCAGCAGAATGATATGTGTAGAAATCAGGGATACAGATATGCTTTGAAACATAGAAATATGAGTTTGCAATAAGTTTGATGTATATGTCATAATTCAAGTGCAATACCAATTGTATCGTGATCAGACAAATATGTGTCTGAGACAAACATATTGTATTGAGGAATGGGCACATTGGACCAGACATGGTCAATAAGTGTGTTTTGCAGATGGCCTGTGTTGTTCAAAAGACAGTGGAGATTGTATTTGCACATGTAGTTTTCCAATTCTTTTGTTCTGCCAGTATTTTGTAGCATGTCAATATTGAAGTCTCCTACAAGTACAATGGGTCCGTTCAGATGGAAATGGCCCAATGCATTGGAAATAACATGCACTATGTTGGAGAATGTTGCATGAGGAGCAACATACAGATTCAGTATTGCAACTTCTATTTCATGGGAAAAAAAAAATTGCAAACACCAGTTAAACATTATTTTCTTCGATATGTATATGGTCCAAAATTGGTACATGTTTTTTCACCAGTATCATCACCCCATGTGTAAAGTAACTTGATATGCAATTGTGATTTGGGAATTGTTTGTTCTACATGCATAATTCCATGTGTGTTTCCTGCAAGCACAAAATATCGGATTGCATTATATCATAGTCATTCAGTATATCATCCATGTGTGCATTTAAGTTGCGTGTGTTAAGCGAGAGAATTGATACAGATAATTTGTTTGTATGGATTGGTAATCATAATGTAGTTTCCATTTTGTGGTGTTCCTAAGTCATTCCATTTCAATATCAACTTTTTGTTTCACTTTGAAGTTATCTTTTGTGAGAGGACTTAGTAAATACATGGATTCTATGCTTCTAACACAGGACAGTGCTGTGTATACAAGTCCATGTATGTGAATTCCAGCAGGCTAAAATGCCACATTATCAAGTGTTAGTCCTTGTGATCTGTGGATTGTATGTGCACATGCAAGTTTAATCGGAAACTGTTTTCGAATCTTCAGTCGACCTGTCTTTTCTGATGTCAATATTGGCTTCGATATTCACAAAATAGGTGTCCAATCACTTCAAGTGTTTGAATTATATAGATAAGACAACTTGCTTGCTTGCCACTTGCCTATATGCAGTTTATGGAACTTAATCCAAAGGACTTCCACTTTTTCTATCTTCGTATAGCCTTTCAGTATTCCATCTGGACCATTCACCAAGCCATCCTGTGAATCATAGTTCCAGGCATATATTTCAACCAACATTTCTAATTTGAGGACAAGCTGAAAAGGTAAAGTGACTGAATGTTCATGACGTGGCACATTTCCATGGTTGTCTTCTTCCAGGTCAATCAAATTGATGATGATATCATCGCCAAGCATGAGTGACAGCATGTGGTTGTTATGCTTTGCAACATCCTTATTTCTGTAGAACAGGTAAGGGAACGTTGGGTCTGTTGGTGTAGGTCGTAAGCACCTCAAATTGATATAGGTCAAATCATCATATGTTTGGTTGTTTGTGCGCATTCTATTTAGAATTGCAATGAATGTTTCATCTGTCTAGCACATTGTAGTATGCAACTCAAAGCATTTAATATTGTCTCTCCAGAAGTCATGGGTGATTGTTTCCATGTTAACGGCAGGTTGTTCAAATATCAAAGAATCTTGGATGGGTTGTGCCTGGTAAAGATCCCCACAGAATATCATGTCAATGTTTCCAAAGTATTTCGTCTGCACATGTTTTATGCTTCTTAGTCGCCTATCAATGGAATACAAGAACCGACTCCCAATCAAAGATGCTTCATCTATAAAGACAAGTTGGAGTTCCTCATAAAGCTTAGATAATGTATCCAACATTTCCTTGCTAAGTGGAAGAAATTGTGACTTGTTAAAAGGCATTAAAAATGCAGAGTAGATTGTTGTTCCACCAGCATTGTACGCAGCTTTTCCTGTGTATGACACTATTAGGCCCTTTGGTTTCATAGGATCGGAGGAATTGTTTGAATCATAGATTCATATAAGCATTTGGAACAATGCTTTCGCTGTGAATGTCTTTCATGTTCTTCCTCTGCCTGTAAGGAACACGTGCACATGATTATTCATGTTCAAGCTTTTTTTAAGAACATTGTCCTTTAGAATTGTTTGTTTTTCGCAATTCAACAGACGTCTTATTTTGTGGTATTCGTTATTTTCAATTAGGAAAGGATGTTTTGTAACTTGAAAACCAAGATTGATACGTTTTTCACTTCCGACCGTTGGAGGACAAGGCAAGTCTGCTTGTAAGTCATAGGACTCAAAAGGAGTTGTGGTTTATTTTGGGTTTCTGAATGTCTCATCATGATCGCCAGGGTTTTCTAGGTCATTAAGTGCAACTTATAGATCACCCCGTGTTGGATTAACATTGTAGGTAAATCTAGCTTCATTGATGTGCACTATACTCTCAGACACAACATACGCAGCCTCCCATGTTAAGAAGTTATGTATCAATGTGTCCTTGTTTTCATCGAACGAAATGTACAGCAACAGTTTTTCTCTACAATAGTTTTCATAGTCACAATGTTTATTGTATTTGACAAACCGTATCACAGAGGGTTTTTTTCTTTTTGATATGGGTGCACCATTTTTTTTGTAATGAGATACGAATTCTGCTAAGCAGATATGCCTAATAGGAGATGAATGTTGGATGTAATGATAAATAATAGAGTGACATACCACGTCCTCTGAATTGTCAGGCTCTTGTTGCAGAAAAATCGGTGGTTTAAGAACAAATGTTTGTTTTTCAAATGGAGATGTGTTTATGAAGACACATTTTCTTGAACTACAAGTGAGGGGCAAGGAAAGTGCAATGTGAACTGCTTGCTAAGCAGACATTTGTTGAAGATTAAGCAATGTAGTGCCAAGTGTGTGTATCATGTGTATGGCATCAATATGAATTCTTCCATTTTCTTTGTGTATTCTTTTGAATGCACTTGTCATAGATTTGTCAATCTTCGTCATATACGAGGTACAGTACGATGTTGCAGCATATGCATTCAGCACATACTGCGCATCTGTATTTTCTTTCCACATAACTGGCATGTCCTTAGAGAAACTGTTGTTCCAAATATGGGAGAGTTTTCATTTAAGGAAAAGTGTTGGTTGCCTAAGCGTACATTGTATGGCTTGGATGAACTCATCTTCTAATAGATTTACCTATCTCAAGAAGGCATCAAAGCTCATCATTTCGTCAAATCCTCCTTGTTCTAGAAATGTGAACAAGGATTTAGATTTTTCAACAACAACATTGTCCTCTAAACTAATTGGCTCTATGATTCTTGTAGCTCTCATTGGCAGCACAGGAAAGTTGTATCTGCAATGTGAGTTTTTTTGTTTTCTACAACTTCTTGTATGGTAATGTCTACAGACTTTCGCAAGTTATGGGTCCAAATGATTTGTGTTGCATGTTATGTATTTATCCACAAATTGTTAGATCTATGAATTTTTATCAGCTCCATAGACGGGTGCACCCTCTATCCACAACAGTGTGTGGTCATGTTCATTTCCCCTATTCTGGAATTCAGTCACAAAAAAGTAGTCTGATATTTTTCCGAAAAACGTTTCATCATGGCATATCAATTGTCTCAAAGCATTTATTCTATGTCTATAGTAGTGAGTACATGTCACTGGGTCTTTTCTTATGAGGTAGTCAATGTCGTTATTTTCCAGTGTATCGGTTTCTTTTTTACGTTTCATGTTCCTATGCAGGTCAGATACAGCAACCAGCAATGCTCTGCACTTGTAAATGTGACGAAAAATGTTGGTGGGTCCAATTGTCGGATCATTGCAAAAATATTTTTTTTGTTTTGTTGCAAATAGTCAGGAGAGGTGCGGATGTTTTTGAAATCTATGTATCCAATATCATATTTCAGAATTTTTTTTAGGTTTACTTTGTACTTCACATCCTTGGCCAACAACTTTCTTCCTTGTAACTGGCCTTTCTTATTCGGACCCACATGCACGACAGAACTTGCTCTATTATTAAGTGCATTGTTTTGAAAAATAAATTTGTTATGTGACAGGAGAAGTAACCGCTTGAATGTAGCAGCTCCCATCGGACTATTTTATGATAATTGAATCGTTCTGTAATATCAGTGCCACGTGGATCTCCATAGAAGAGTGTTGGAAAGTTCATTTCCTCGGCGAATTTGTCCTTGAATATTCCAAGTGGACGCTGCCCCTCGGCAGGTGCAATTTCGAAAATTTTGTCTTGCAAGTCACAACTATGAATCAGTGAATCCATGCACCAATGTTTCAGTAGGTGTTTCATTCTTTGATTCATCACTTGTATCAAAATCACTAGGATTTTCAAGAGTGTCTGCAGAGTTGTCATGTTCTTCTGCGAGAACACTGTTTCAGTTGCCATTTATACAAATGTTCTTTGCTTTGTACAGCGCCCTAGAACATAATTCCTGTAATGCTTTCATAACAGCATGCACACACACTTTGCCTATCTAATAGGCATTTTTGTATCGCAAGTGTCTTTTCAGAGCCATAGTGATTGTAATTGTATTGTTAATGAATTGTGACAATGCTTTTTGTACAACATCTAGTTGAACAGGCACATTAATAATTGATCATGTTAAGCCCATCTAGGGTCATTTATAGCCCCAAGGTCTTATTTGAGAAAATGCAATTCGCAAAGACACAAGTCTCTCCTCAAGTTCTGTAAGTGCACTTACATCTGCTAGTGGTGTATTACATCTTATTCGGTCAGGGGTTGCAAACTGTGGCAGTTTTCCATTTTCAAGCGATCGTTTGCATGGAAGAAAAACTTTCCCACTGGAAAAAGGTTTATTGTGTGTTGTCAAGTGGAGGTATTCTGCTTGCAAATCAGGCGCAAAAGACTTACTGTTTTTTGAAAAATTCAATTGTTCACAAATTGCACATGCAATGGAAGGAGAGTCTTTCATTTGTTTCATGTAGGTATGTCTTGCATTTTTCTTTCGCAGGGAAGTATGGTTATGTGAAATAAATGAGTAGGATTAAATCTCATATACAAAGTTGCAATTATTTTAAGCACACTTTTCCTACCTAATAGATATAACCATGGATAATTTTAAGGATGGAAAATTATATTAAAATGTAGAAACATGGGCTAATATTACTAGTCCTTAATATGAAAAATGTAAAAAGTTTGGAGATAGTTTTGTAAAAATATTAAAATTTATAGGGATTTTATAAGATTCAATAATATTTTGGCAATTTTTAAGGTAAATTAAATTATTCTATGGAATTTGGGCGAATCAATTTTAGAAAAAATGGAAAATGGTGAATCTTTTTTTGGGAAAAACCATGGAAAATTATCCCATTGGTAAAATTTAGCCCCTAAAATCGTCTATACATCTAATGATCCAAAATTAACACTATTGATGGTTCAAAATCATATTTGGAAGTGAATTTAACTAGCTTTTAAGAAAATGGTTGTTGCCCGAAATATTTGATGGTTCTAACACCATCAAAATCGACGTCCCTAATTAAATTTGGGGTTGAACTTAACCACCAGTTAATCAATACTTGTGCATCCGAAAATCTAACGATTATACAAGAGTTTAATCTAACAGTTACATTTTCTTTCAAGACTAAACATGTCTAGACTTTAAACGATCATTTTATATCCGAACTAATTAACTGATGACACGTGGATTCCACTAACTGCTCATAATTAAAATTATGGCACATTACATCAATCTATTGAAAGCTCACATGTTCACGCCTTAATTTCAATTAAATATGCATGTGTCGGTCATTGAAGTAATACTAATTACGTTAAGGGTGGCGGGTTAGGTTATTCTTCACTTGGGAGAGTATGTGTGAGGTGCTTTGATAATGGTAAAGCTTAATGCTCACAATTCGTACCAGAGAAAGGTAAGAAATAGAAACCCAATTAGTATTTTTTAATTTTAAAGATCATACTGTGAAGGAAAAAACATAATGTCGGCTAGAAAGAAAAAGATTTTGAAAGAATTGTTAGGAGAGCATAACCAGGTCTTTAGTGATGTCTTAGCTAATGTTTTTTATATGGAAGTAAGTTTTGAATCTTCTATTCAAATCACAAATCTTATTAATCAGGAGCATTTAGAAAATTCTCAACATGTATGAATTTATAAGAATAATATGTTTGAAACTTTCCTCCCTCGGGTTTATAGTGACACTAGCCTCATTCAAACATTTGAAAAGATTTATAATGTGGAAACTCATTTTATCGTTTCAATCGATGGTCTGAGGAAAATATATTCGATATCCCTAGAAAATATAGCTAAAATGTTGAATTTACCTTTGGGTAATTCCCCTATATTAGAGCTCGACCTGTTAAAAGGGGTTGAAGGTTGGTCAACCAAAAAAAGAAACATAATTGTACAAAGGTTTACTATGGATCCTTCATATACTTTCAAAGAGTTTTTTATTAGAGAAGAAGTTTGTTCTTCAATGGCCAGGCCTATCATATCAGTCATAGCTTTTATCCTCAAATATGTTGGCGACACCTTAATTGATGAAATCACTCTGGTTATTATGGAGGAAATTACAGATGATAAAAAGGGGACTAAATTTGATTATGCAAGCTTTTTGGCTCATGTTATTCATTTTTAATTAGCATCATTTGAGGGATTGAAATAATTTAGGTATCAATCTTATCTCTTCTTTCTAGTGTTATTTTCTTAGTCAGAATTTTATGAAAGGAAAGGTCTTCGATTTGTTAAAAGGGATAAAGATGGAAATGAACTTCATGTCACAAAATGGAGTTATATTTTAACAGTGTCAAAAGTTGAAGATGGATTTTTACAGTTTTCCAACCAGTTTCTATTTAACACATATGACCTTCTCATGGGACATGAGCCTCCTAGAATGTGAGATTCTTATGAACAAAAGTTACAATTACACCCTTCTTTGAGAATAGGTGATCGGTTCCTTTTCAAAGGATTCATTGTAATTAGAATTTATGGATTCGAATTAGAACCTTATCAATTACCCATTTATATTCCTCCCAGATTGTTTTCCTTAGAATATCGCAGACAAAGACTAATAAATTATCAGTTACATTTTGTCTCAAAGAAAAAAAGAAAAAAATGTTTATTTCTCCTTACCTTGAGAAGTTTCATGCTTCTTTATTAAAAGTAGGCCATCCATTGATTACATAAAAAAATTGTTAGCATCTTACCACTTGAAAAGGGATATATCATGAAATTTTGATCCATATCATGTTATATCCAAACAATGAAAGAATGTTAGATTACCTATTTATGACCATTGTCCAAATATTGTTATTGAAATGACAACTAACAAAAACACCTGGAAAGAGGTGCAAAATTTTTTGATTATGCATAATTCAATCACCAAGACCAAGATGGAAACAGAATTTTTAGCAAAATTTGCAGTAACAGTTGAAGCAGATATTCATTCTACTGATCCTGAGTGTATAATCAAAGGAGAGAAACAATTAGCAAATATCAACAAGCTAGAGATTGATCTTTCAAGCATGATAGTGGAATAAATTGAAGTTGATAATACATATTAGATGGAAATCAAATGGAGAAAATTATCAGATACAACCAATGAACAAATTGAAGAAGTACAAGAAGATATTTCATATCAGATTAATTCCTTCTTGGAGAATTGGACAGAAAGAAATCAGAAGGACCCATGGTCATGGTTTCTTCTAGTTTTCCTGCAAAAAATGAACAGAGTTTATCCTTAGTCATCAAGGGAGGTACCATGGCTCATAGTCAATAAGTATCAAGGCCAAGGTTCATAACTTCCATTGACGTGAAAAATAGTCAATTCAATCTCTTGGTGACGCAACCAAAGCCAAATAAAAGTATTGGATTGATAGAATATAAGACTACCTCAGTGGGATTAGATTTAACTCAATTTAATGACTTTGATTTAGTTGAGTGGAATAAACAAACTCATGATATTGTAGCTCGCATAATGATTCAATCATCAGTGAATGTAAGGAAAATAAAAAAAAAGTAGTTGTTAAACTATCTCAGCAAACAAGTAATGAGAAAACAATTAATAAAAACAAAGAAAACAAAGTTAGAGAATTGGAAGGATAGATTGCATCCATAACTGATGGAAATAAGGCAGCTACAAATTTCAAAGCTATTATGGACGAAAAATAAAAGGAAATAAGAAAACTAAAAGTTTGATTGAAAATTCCTCATTTTCAGCGTACAGAGTCCAAATAACTAATTGAAGCATATAAAGCAAAGGACAAAGTCATCTCAGAAAATGTCCCTCTAATATAAAACATGACAGCTCTCAGCAAAGAAATCATTGAGTTGAAATTAAAAAAAAAAAGTTTAGAGAAATAAATAAAGGAATTCAGATTCTTGATTCTTTATTAATGTCACCCATGGCTATTTCAATCTCAGCCACAAGACCACCAAAAAATAATCAACAAAAGGGAAAATACATAATTGAACTTGAAGAATAGTTGGAAAGGCAAAATCAAAAAACAAATGTTCTAATTAAAGAAAAAGAAAGCTTGAGCAAGCTTCTTGAAGATACATTCAAACAAATCGTTGGTACACGACACTTAGTTGAAGAAAGACAAATATTATGGGATCAAATTATTCAAGTTATGGAGTAATGCAGTACCACTTGGAAATATATCATTTCTATGAAACAATGACAATAAAAATGCACAGCTTGATATCAACAATCATCTATTTGAATTTGAAAAGAAGATGCCTCAGGATGAAAAGATTATTGAGTTTATCAATTCTTGTTTTGATCATGAATTAAAATATTCTAGAGTGGTAGATAGATTTGATGTTGTATTAAATGTTAGAAATGTCATAGAAAATGGGGAGTTTCTCAGAGCATTGGTTAAGAAGATTGAAGAAGTTCATCGGGTGATAATTAAATTTAAAAGACAATTCAGAAAGGTCAAAAAAATTGGTTTACCATCTCCCTAGTAAATTTATCATTGGCTTCAACCTAAGGAAGTCTATACACAGATGTTGGCCGCTTGTAGAGATGATATGCAATTTAACATTGATGAAAATGAAGTATTCTCTGGGAAAACCATTATTAATTCTCTGATAAAAGACTTTACTATTATGACGATGCACATTGATTTTTTAATCAGTCAACTTGCCAGTCCTTATTATTTATCCCTGGAACTTGAAGTTTTATACAAAAACATGTTGAAACAATTGTTTCCCTCAAATGTTGAATGGAACGAAATGCTCAGATTCAAGCTCATCCTAGTGAAGTTTTGTCATGAAATGATTATTCAAACGGATGAAGAGAAAGAAACCACTAAAGTAACTACTAATATTATTGAGACCAGCCATGAAAGTCAAAAGGAGTGGCACAAAAATGGAAGAGTATTACCATTAAGGAGCCGACAATTGGCCATTTACCTTTACTTAAGAAAATTCAATTCAGTCCAAAGATGAGAGGCAAAAAATAGTTTTATTTTTATTTATTTTTATTTTAAAAGTTAGTTTCAAGATGGTTATTTGACAGTGATTGAAAGAACTATAAAAATGTTTTTTGAAGACTCTCAAGGGGTCGACATTTTCTTTAAAGACATACACTGATTTTTGAGAATTCACTGTCGTAAAATGATAATATTTCAGATTTTTAATAGCATCTTTGTTTGATTTTGAAATAAGATTTGGCACCAATTTGTATTGGCATCTATGTTTGTCAATGTTTATTTTTGTTTATATGTATTTTTTTTCTCTCGTATATCAACTAATTACGGTATGAATTTTTCATTAGGTTGACATGAACATCTTTGAAGTTTATTCATTTTAGAATGATGGTTTGCAAGTTAACTTACAAGGTTGGCTTGATATTATCTTTTTATTGAGGTTTCATATGAATGATATTTGTTAATATTATATACCGGATATTCAATACTGTATATGATGTGGATGTTGTTCATGGAATCTTTTTGTAATGGCACTAGTTATTTTCTTTTATTTTCCTGTGACCATTTTATCTTTGAGAATATGCTTCTTGACTATGAACTGATTTGATCTGGTTTATTTCTTTCTGATTTGAAATGAACTAAGGTCTTGTTTTATTTGATATAGTTTGATATTCATTGGATAAAGGTGCCTTATTTATTTACCTCATTGATGTTGTTGGCTACTCGGATTGGTTATGATATAGATTTAAATCTCACCTACCTTTCATATTTAATTGTACAAGGGATACCCCCTCTGGCTCCTAGATTTTTCTAAAAGAGACTAAGACGGGAAGAGGCTTCTAAAGGTCTCTTTGGGTGCCTTGGCATTGTTCTTTTATAAGAACAACCTAAGGAACAACAAGTGTGTTATATCAATTAAAAAATGTCAAATCAAAATTTAAGGAGAAAATGTGGTGTGATAAAGAGTTAGAGGAAAAAATAAAATTAAGGTATTATAAGGATGTAATCAACCCTAATATAGAAGATCAAAATTATCTATTTGTTTTTCCAAGTGTAAAGATAAGAACAAATTCGAAGCATTGCTAAGATAAAAACAAATTCTCACGAGATCCATAGTGAAACTGGGCATTGGTCAATTCCTAAAATGCCATGGGATGAAAGCATGTGTCACCTTTGTGACATAAAGAAGGTTGAAGATGAAAAACACTTTCTCTTAGATTGTCCAGCCTATACCCATATTAGATCTCATTTTCAAAATATTTGTCACACTACCAACCTTCCTAACCTCTTAACTCAACAAAAGTATGTTGATCTTGAAAAGCTTCTCTTAATGTTTTTCGAGTACAAAAACAAAATTCTAAAGAATCGCAAGTAATCACTTACCCTCTTAAGGTCTGATAGAACAATTCGATCTTAGTGGATGTTAATCATCATCATCGTCGTCGTCGTCATCTTAACAATTGGTTATTTGAAAATGTCAAAATCATGTAATTCGTGTATGATCTATGAAATCATACACTTAAGTAAAACTCTTACAGTGTCTCAACTTTGTTGAAATGACAATGTGTTTTAAGAATCAAACTATCACAATTCACATCCCATAAACTATAACATGTCACTAATTTAATCTAAATATAACCTTTCAAATAATAATAATAAAGTTTCAAATAATAATAAATAAACTCAAATAATAATAAATAACTAATTTAATATAAATATAACCTTTCAAATAATAATAAATAAACTAAGTTATGAGATGGCGAGTGTTTTTTTTTCCAATAGAAAAATTGCCCAATTATATTAGTAAAATATAATTTTTTACATCTTCTAGACCATAGTTGTAATCAAGAGCTAGATACATAACTGTCCATAACAGCGTCTTCAAGATTCAAAAAGTTTACTTCCGGAAATAAATCCTTACAGACCCAAAACCCTATAGATGGGTAAACTTGTGGCATATATACCATGTTGCTACCATCAGTCTAGAGGCACTTCAAATACTAAAAAAAAAAAAATGACCAGATAAATATGTCTAGAATTTTTTTTCAAAAAGAAGATTAAGAAACTAAAGCTAGTAAATATCAATGTGGCTCTTTAGGCCCTCAATTCCATTTGTCCATTTGTAATAAGATATTACTCCTTCAGGTTCTTGTAAAGATTTCTTGGAGAGAAGATCTGCCTCCTTATTATATTCACAATAGATGTGCTCAAAACTGATTTCATCAAACTGGCTTCTTAAGGCTATGATTCTTTGCTTCCACCCTTCAATAGTGCAAGCCCGTAGATCACCTCTTTTGTTTATCCAATGATTATAACTTTTGAATCTCCCAGAATCTGAATCTTGTGAATAGACCAATGATTTGCCAACAATAAGGTCGCCCAAACTCCCAATGGCTCGGCCTTTGTATTTGTGCCTTCCCTGCAATTGAAGTACCACATGTAAACTGATAAATCTGATGTTTTATGACTCCTCCCGCCCCACAACATTTTCCATTTGTATGTGTTGCCCCATCAAAACAAGAAACAGTCATATCATGATGTTGCGCAATCAAGCAAGATCAAATTAAGAGTGGATTTTTAGAGACCTCCGGCCTTTTCAGTGAGCCAAGAGTCTTGGTGACCACCGCTAGAGTTGATGGTTTTTTCCCTCAAAAATGGTAGAATTCCTTTCTAACCAAATATACCAACATATAAGTGCAGCTAAATAGGAGGGGACAGTCATGTCCATTGTCCAATTTGTGAGACATTCTTCTATAGAATTCCCTTTCCATACATTTTTAAACTTTTTGGCAGTTTGAATTTTTTCCCAAATTACTTTTGTAAAAGAGAAGTG
Source organism: Picea engelmannii (assembly GCA_009831015.1). Lineage (NCBI taxonomy): Eukaryota > Viridiplantae > Streptophyta > Pinopsida > Pinales > Pinaceae > Picea > Picea engelmannii. The sequence goes on along the minus strand of ML798350.1, from coordinate 146,993 downwards.
AATGAAAAGATATGTAGTATCTTCAGTATCCTTCTTGCATAACTGACAACAACCTAGGCCTATCCATCCTTTTTGTTGTATATTTTCCCAAGTCAAAATTTTATTCTACGTTGCCAACCATAGAAATAGCTTTATTTTTTGTTGGATATCCCACTTCCATAAACTTTTTCTTCACCCTTTAACGATCAGCAAGTTATGAGTGGATAATAGTGCCAAATATGTATTTTTTACTGTGAGATAACCTGAGGAGTCACCCCCACTCCACATTAATATATCTTCCTTATCCTGGATAGTTTCTCCTTAAGCTTGAAGTGCAATACGATAGCACTCCCACTCTGTTTCCATCTCACCAGTAATGTCCAGATCAGTGTTACTGACCCAATAATTCAGTTGGGAGGCTTGCTCTTGTTGTCTCCGGGCTTGTGCCAATATTGTAATATGTTTTTTGTCTAGGTATATCAATAAGTGTTTGAGAGAGAAAGGATTTATCTCCCATTCCCAGAATTATGTCTATCTCAAGAACCACGTGATGACCTGAACCAGGATTCCAGCTCAACCAGTTTGTAATCATGTGGATTGATTTTAATAGACTATTCCATATTTTAGATGTCATTGGTTGGTCGAACGAAGTTGATCTGAACCAGTTTTTGGCCGCAGTGAAAGGGAGATATTTATATTTAATAACCTTTTTCCATATTCCATTCTTCAATAGTACTCGCCAGAGAGTAGTGGCGGCCAACGCTTTATAGAAGGAGAAAATATTTCAAAATACCCAACCACCACTGTGTTTTGGATTGGCGAGAGTCTCTCACCGACAGAGGTGATAATGGTGTGTCTCACCATTCCAATTCCAGAGGAAATTATATATTATTTTCCTTAGTTTGTTCAAAATGGAGAAAGGTATAGCTGTCAGTGATAGCCAGTATACCGGTTGACTTTCCAGGAAAGATTTGCATAATATATATCTTCCGCCCAAAGATAACCACCTATAGCTCCAATGCCCTATCTTCTTTTCCACCTTGGCCAAAAGCCAACTCCAGTCTTCTACTTTCTGTAATCTAGTCTTTAAAAAGTAACCGAGGTATTTGAAGCCCAAGGAGAGATCAGAGAAATTATACGGGAGTAATTGCTTGAAAGGAGATAGGGTTGCCTCCGATAGGCCTGCATAAAGTATTGTAGACTTTGTCTCATTTACCTTTAACCCAGAAGCATTACAAAACAAGTTAATGTGACTCTCAATCTCCAACCACTCCTGCAAGGATGCATTAGTCAAAATTAAAACATCATCAACAAAGAATAAGTGAAGGATTTTAATAAGTCTGGAGACTTTTATGCCTGACAGCTTCCCCTCCTAAAAGATTTCTTTTAATAATAATTTCAGGCCCTCCATAACAAGGATAAACAACAAAGGGGACAAAGGGCACCCTTGTCTTAATCCTCTTTCACTTCTGAAAAAATCAGTGGCCTCCCCATTAGTTAAAACAGCAAAAGACATCGACTCCACACAGCTCATAATCCGATTTGTCAATGGATTTCCAAAACCCACTTAGATTCAAATCGTCCTTAAAAAATCGTAATTAATCCAGTCATATGTTTTATGTAGGTACAGCTTCAGGATGAGGGACCTAGAGTTTTTATTTTCGATGTTGTGTAAGCATTCATGAGTTGTTCCAATAGCGTCTTGGATCTAGCGACCTTCTAGGAATCCCAGGTGCTCAGTCGAAAGAGACTTGGATAGAATCAGTTTAATCTGGTTTGCTATAATTTTGGAAATACCTTTATAAAGAAGATTACACAAATAAATAGGCCTGAAGTCCCCAAAGGTGAAAGGTTTATTTACTTTTGGAATTAGAGATAAAAAAAGTAGAATTTAGGCTTCCTGCAATATAGCCCCTAGACCGTGATTCCTCAACCATCGCCAAAAGATCCTCTCCAACCAAATCAAAGAAGTGAATGAAAAAATCAATCATCCAGCCATCGGGCCCTAGGATTTTTTCTTTTTTAAATAGGGATAAAACCTATTTCAATTCCTCCAACTCAACCGGTCTATGGAGTACTCTAAATTCCTCCTCAATTATCAAACGGGAGAAAATGCTTGCTACCCTAACCTGATCGGATGGAAGTGACTAGTCCAGGGACTTAAAGAAGTTTTTGAAATATTTCATCGCCTCCTCTTTTATAGCCTCCTCACCATTGTGAACAATCCATGTATCATCTCGAATCTCCCAAATATGTTTTCTGTTTCCCCTGTGACTAGCGAACTGGTGGAAGAACTTCGTGTTTTGGTCGCCACTTTGTACCCAAATAGCCCAGCTCCATTGACGCCATAGTTCCTCCTTTGCTTTTAAGTACTTATTCCTTTCAAATTAAAGATTAATAAGACTGCTTTCCACCTTCGGTAGCATAGTGCCTCCCAACATCATCTGCAATGTCTCTTTAATTTTTTCTTCCAACTCCTCCAAATGTTTCAAATCCTGACACTTGATATCTTTTACCTAGAATTTAGTGTGAGTTTTTAAATCCTTCAATTTCTAGATTAAACGATGTTGTCACCCTCCTTCCGATAATATTTCTGATCATTCCATACTTTAAATACCAAACTTTTAAAATCCTTGTCTATAAGCCACTGTGAATTGAATTTAAAGGGATGTGCCTTGTAAAGTGGAGTGATCTCCAACTACAAAAGTACTAGAGCATGGTCCGAGACAAAGGGGTACTCCACCCAGGATCTGTAAAGGCCCACACTATTTAATATATCCTTTGAAATAAGAATCATGTCCAGTCGCTTTGCAATTGAATCAATACCAGAACACCCATTTTGCCAAGTAGGTACGATCTTATCAGGCTAAACATCAATGAGTCTGTGAGCTTGGAAGAAAGCTCTGAAGAAACCCACCAATGGCCCCGAGTTTGCAGACCTACCCCATACCTATTCAGTCAATACGATTAAATTCAGATCCCCTGCTACTACTAGATTTTTAATGGTAAGAAAGCCACTATCAGCCAAATGATTCCAAAATCTTTTATGCTCCATACACAGACCATAAATATTAAGTAAATTGATCTCCCTTTTGGTTGCAATAGCATAACCTGTTAACAAAATCCCACCACAAGTGAGGTAAAGCACCATATTATAAATATAAGGGTCCCATGAAACTAGAAAATCACCCGAAGTACCAACAGAACTAACTGCATAGGACACCCAATTCGGACAAAATTTATTCATAAATGACCTAGATTTTTGCTCATGGACCAAGGTTTCCTGTAGAAAAACAATATCAGGATGGGAAATGTCCAATAAACGACGAAATGAGGTTGATTTTAGGGAGCCCCCAATCCCTATGAGATTAAGGGAGAGTAAAATCATTACTTTTCCCTTACCATGGCCTTCATAGATCTAAGTGCCCCACAGTTAGACGAAGATGAACCAATAATAGTAGGTAAAGTAGTCGTAGCCAATTTTTTCTTATGAGTGCTTCTTATCTTTACCGGAGAATATTCTATGCCTAGTGCTCATGACCAGGTATAGTCTTTCCCTATCTCTACAGGTCAAGCGAGAGCCAGTGGTACTAGTTTCCCCACTTATAGTAGAAGGATCAAAAATCGCGTTCCCAAAATAGGTAGGTAACTGATCCGGAGGATTGGTGTCTCGTAAATAGGGAATTAAGGAGTTCAGAACCGCACTCAATGAAGTGTCATCCTCTTTGGATTCTCGACAGCCAAGAATAGGTACAGACTCAATAGGAAAACGAGAAACCACATGAGGGATATCCACAGGAGAAGAAGTGGCAGGCAGTAAAGGATCAATAGGACTCAAGGACCGAGATGGTTTCACCTCCAGGACTAGTAAAGTACCGAGGCACTTAGATTGATTACTGGTAGTAACCCCCCGACCCCCAAAAGGAAAGGTTTCACTATCCTTGTGACTACCTGAACCCAAAGAAATAGGTTTTGTAGCCATCATATCCACGCCCAAGGAAACCGCCACAGTAGAGGTAGTATTTTTCAAAAATAAAGAAGCGTTCAAAGTATCCTTCTCCCATAAAGATAAGGATGCAAATAAAGCAAGGCAATGCTGTTTCAACTTACTAGATAGTGAAACCACTTGTTCCGACGAACTTGGAATCTCTGGCGAAGAGTATTGAGTCCCATCCCAAGTTGAGTCAGCTTCAAGAGATGAATCACCATTATCTTTGTGAAGTGACGTATCTTTTGAAACCTCCTCCTCTACCCAACCAGTACACTCCCTCTGCAAATGACTGGTACTGGGAAAGAGGCTACAATGGAATGGGATGCCAAGGTATTCCAGCTTCTGTAAAATTCGTCGGCCCCTCCATTCTATTTCTATTAATTCTGGGAGTCTTCCATGAATGTCCATCTCCACTAAAAAAATTTCCAACTTCTTATTTGGTGCCAAGAGTGTAAACCTGTCCAACGAGATAAAATTACCTAAAGAGTTCCCTATCGCCTCCAAATCTCCTTCATTCCATAAGTGTAAAGGTAGGTCGGGAAGAAGAACCCACAAATGGCAAAGTTGAAAGTAATCTGCCATTGGGTCGAAGGCAACTCTCCATCGCTTTAGCATTAAACTACAACCACCAATCACCCACCCATGTTCTAAAAGTTGTGCCAAATCTTTCGACGAGTTGCAGATAAACCCGAACCATCCCTTGGTTAAGCAAACAATTTTAGGAACATATCCTAATAAGGGCCCCTAGTTTTGTTGCACCCAGACTAGAAGCGAGACCTTACACATATACCTATAAGAGAATCTTCCAACTAGATCGCACATGGCCAACCTACAGGTCTCCTCGAGGACAATATCGGACCCTAGTACCATCTTTTTCACCAACTTTTTTGCCTTCCACAGCCTGCGGCTAGTCCCGAACCTACTAGCGCCCTTACCCACCTTCCTTTGTGAGCTAGGGGAGCTTGACAACTTAATACCCTCTTCTCGAGCTCTCACAGAGTTTGTTCTCTCCACAAACAGAAAACCCCCCGAACAACCAAGAAGGAAAACAGAAAAGAGGGAGTTTCACAAGAACTTTTGTTAAGATAGTTGGTAGGAGGAGAGGTCAAATCTACTATCGGAGAAGTTAATGAACCGATACCAATTCCCACGGAATCTGTAGTCGCGAAAAGGCCTTCAACTGCCATAGAACCTCATCAACTTCGTTCATTAGTAAGTTGACATTTACATCCAAACTAGCTTATTGTGGAGCGGCCATAGCTAGCCACCTAGGCTCCATTGAGCTCTTCCCCCCAAGATGACTCAAGAAACGTCCCCGGGACAATAAATGGAGAAATAAATGAGAAATTAAAATGTTAAGCTTTATGCCAGTCACCTGGGCTCCACAATGCTCGCCCCCAAAGTCTTAGCTAATTACCAGTTACCAAAAATAGTTAATAAAATACGAAGAAAGACTTGGTCCAAATCTAAACTGAAAACAATAGCCCAACAAGGTAAGTATATAGTCCTCTTCTGCAAAACCAGGCCAAAAAATGGTCGATAACCTGGATACCAACCACAAGCTCTGAATCTAAAAGCTTTGAATCCATATACTTTGGTTCCATCGACAGTGTTACCATAAACCCTAAACCCTTCCACCTTTGGCTCTACTCCAATACTACATAATGTGTGTTGTTGATTAAGCTCTTACTTATATTAATGAATAGTAACTAATAGTGCCACTCACGTGTATATGTATTTTCATTAGAAGTGACGACTTCAATAATTGATTATCAAATCAATTAAATATTTAAATATTAGTATGTGTTTTCATTAGGAGTGATGACTTCAATAATTGATTAAGAAATCAATTAAATATTTAAATATTAGTAACATGTGTTCTCCTTTCCTTAGATATTTAAATATTAGTATCATGTGTTCTCCTTTCCTTAGATACATAAAATTATACAATTTTGATGCTTTTGACATGAAAAATGAATTTTAATTAAGGTATTATTGTCTTCATCCATAACATGATATTTTATTCATATATTTAAATTATATTCAAACAATGATGTATGAAATCGAATTAAATATTTAAATATTAGTAACATGTGTTATCCTTTCCTTAAATATTAGTAACATGTGTTCTCCTTTCCTTAGATACATAAAATTATACAATCTTGACGCTTTTGACATGAAAATTTATTTTTAATTAAGGTATTATTGTCTTCATCCATAACATGATATTTTATTCATATATTTAAATTATATTAAACAATGATGTATTTGATTATACATAAAATGATAGATGTATCTTTCAAAATTAAGTGATACACATAAATTTATCATGACTTATAATAAAAGTAATGAATGCATGACCATTTAACATAGGTTTGAAATAATTATTATTCTATATATATAAGTTTTTGAAAAAAATTATATTTATGAATAAATAAAATTAAATAAATCATAAATTTATGATAAATATAATAAGGTTTTTAACAAATCATGAATTTATCATGACTTATAATATAAGTAATGAATGACCATTTAACATAGTCCAGGTTTGAATGAATTGTTATATATATATATATTAAAAAATCATTATTACCATTTAACATAGGTTTGAATTAATTATTATATATATATATAAGTTTTTGAAAAAAATTATATTTATGAATAAATAAAATTAAATA
>ML798350.1:79050-140139 GCA_009831015.1 Picea engelmannii | reverse complement strand
ATTTAATATGATTAAGTAAAATTAAAATGAGCAACAAAACTACTTATATTTTTCTTTTAAAATAATTATATATAATATAAATTTTAAAGTGAAAATTTAAACATTTGAATTTTAAAATTAAATAGTTATAGTTTTTTTAAATAGTTTTTTTATATATATATAATAAGTTTTTGAAAAAATTATATTCAATATGTAAAAAAATATATTTAATATGATTAAGTAAAATTAAAATTAGTCATAAAATTATTTATATTTTTTTTAAAATAGTTATATATACAGTTTGAGTGGGCCTAATGGTTAAGAACATGTGTTTCTTTTCAAAAGGTTATAAGTTCAAATCCAGAAAGTGTAGGGTATGTATACTTTCGTAGACTTTACCAGTATATACATATATATAATTTAAACATATCACATGTTTAAATCTAAATTCGGTAAAGTATATATACCTTTATAGATTTTGGACATAAGGATCTATACTTATTATTATTATAATATTACAAATAATGAAACATATATATATATAATGAATAAGTATAATTTTCAAACTCCCAAATATACCATTATAGTTTAACTTTTTACACATGTTATTTATGTCATAATTAAAATTTTAAAAAAAATAGTTATATTTAAAAAAATCTATTAGGCGATGCATCATTGTTCATCTTTGTATTTGTTAAATCATGTTAGATGTTTGAGATGTTGTATAGATTTCACTTGGCTATTAGAGGCAATAATAATGAGAGAATTTTTTAGAATTTTTTATTTTTTTAAATAAATTTTGTTGTTATAATTTTATTTTTAATAAAATAAAATTAATTAATTTATACACATTAATTAATTAAAAAAAATTAAAAAAATATTTTTTAATTTGCAAAATATTTAATTTAATATTTAAATTTCACTACCTATAAACTTTATAATAAATAAAAAATTAAATTAATCAAAATCAAACTAATTTAATTTTTTTTTGGAAAAAATTGCTCGATTATATTAAAACATATAATTTTTTTACATCTTTCATGACTCTTCCAAAGACCTATTACTGCGTTACCGAAACTGGTTATAAGATAGCCAAGTCATCTCCCGGGTCTCCGGGCACGTGGGAAAAAAGCCCACTCATCAGACAGACGTGGGCCACATCTTTGCTGAAATATACTGAGAGAATAGTAATTGATTTAAGAATTTACAAGAAGGATGGAGATTGCAAAAGTCATATGCTCCAAGTCCATACAGAAAACAAATAAAACATGTCCAATTCTAAATACAAAAATACATATAAAGAGTAGCTGTCAAAATATAACAAAAAGCAATATTGTCGAACAACTAAGAATCTCCATCAATAGATTAATGGATTCTAAATTATCTCCTGGGTCTTGCTGCTCCATTTGTCCATCGATGATATGAAAGAGTTCCCTCTGAATCATCGATTGCTTGCTTTGATAATTTGTCCGCTTCAGTGTTAAAATTTATGTAAATATGTTGGAAGGTAATAAACTGGAACTTCTTTGAAAGTGATAAAATTCTTGCTTTCCAACCTTCCAAAGATCTTACCTAAAGTATGCCCTTATTTAAAAGTCAATCGATGACTACTTTTGAATCTCCTAGCAAATGGATACAAGGAAGAGCTGAGTAATCCGCTAACCAAAGCGATGCCCATGCTCCCGTGAGTTTTTCTTTAGTATTTGTACCTCTTCTGCAGTTTAAAGTCCATCTATAAACAGTAGCATCCAGAGCTTTAACAATACCCCCTGCACCACACTTGCTACCATCTCCTTTGGTTGCACCATCAAATCATGCAAGAGCCGAATCCTTACGATAAGAGATCAGAATGTCCCTCGGAGGTCTATCTTTTGGATGGGCATAAGAACCAGAATGTAAAGCCAAAATCTTATAGAGCATTGCATGAATTGACGCACTGATATCCTCGAAAAGTGTTTTGTTTCCTTCTTTCCAAATGTACCAAATGATATAACCTGTGATATGAGAAGGGACAGTCTTATCCAAATACCAATTCTTTAAACATTCTGAAAGTGTGTTCCCAGACCAAATCCTTTTTAAATTTAACTCTTTAGAAATTATATTCCAGACTGAAATGGCAAAGGGACAGAAATTGAAAAGATGAATAATTGTCTTTATATCATATTTACACAAAGGACAACGCCCAGGGCCTATCCATACCCTTTTCTGCAAAGAGTCCCAAGTTAAGATTTTACCCTCCATCGCCAGCAAAATAAACAATTTCACTTTTAGCTGTGCATTCCATTTCCATATGGATTGTCTCCAAATTTATGCTTTTGACAGTCTTTTAGAAAAGACTATACTCAAATAGAAGTTTTTAATAGAGGGTGAACATGTGTTATCTCCACCAATCCACATTAGAATGTCCCCCGAATCTTGGATAAGAACTTCATAATCCAATAATGCTCTTCTGAAATGATTCCTCTCCAAAGCATAGTCGTCCTCTGATCGTCCTCCAATCCAAGATCAGTACTACTAAATAAAACCAAGTACGATATAACCTGCATGCTGGCAGGTATAATAAAGTAATAATAAATTTTATAAAAAATAAAACAAACAAAATATTAATATATACAAAATAAATATCATAAAAATATTAAATAAACTAAATATTATTAAAACTTAAAAATAAGCAAATATTAATTTACATAAAATTTAGGGCACATTAAAATGACGTTTTCATATGTTTTGTGTGTTCCAGGTCAATCATTCATACCATTATCCACTTATGATGGTTAATATTTGCTTCGAATTACTTATAAAGAAATTGTTGCCATTATTCCTATCAATGTTATGTTTGGTTGATGGTATTGTGAACACGTTTCTCCACCTTCCACGTGTAGTGTTTGGGACGCTTTGAAAAATAAAGATTATTTCGACAAGAAGGGTGTCCATCTTCTATCCTTAACAGCTACAAAGCAACAAATGAAAACCCACCAAGCTACCATTTTCGATGCTAATTATCATTATTATTAGTCCCTACCCTTAGGGCCGAGGGACTAACAGTAATCGGTTTTTCAGTACTTACACGCAAACCAATACAAATAAAGCATTGTAACCAAAGTATTTATGAATCCATACAATTTTCTAGCTCAAATGTCATTTTTTATCCTATGTTTTTAATTCGATGTCTTATTTGGTTTCATATCGAGGCAAACTTATTACAAACTTAGGATAAGCTTCACATTGTAGAAAGAGGTTTCAAGAGTTTTGGGTTGTACAGATTAACGCTAGATTTGTGTCTAGCATTAGTTCCTAAAATTAAATGTTAGGATTCCTCCAATGTTTATAGCAAAAGAAGCTTTGATTACACGTAAAAAAAAGTTTTGATTACACATAAAAAGAAGTTGTTCATGACACACAACATCAGTCTTTCCCCTCCGCTGCCACCTACACTACCATGCAAACGGTACCCTAGATTTTCATATTCTTCTTATTCTTCATCAGCTCTGCAATGCACTGATCCTTCTATTGAAGGAGCTCCTGCATGTCCATGTTCTTATTCTTCATCAGCTCTGCAATCCATTGATCCTTCTGTTGAAGGAGCTCCTGCATGTCCCTATTCTTGGACTGCAAGCCCTCAAATTGCACCTCTATATTATGAATCTTGGACTCCATGAGCAACTCTCACAATACGCCATAGATTGAGAATGACCAGGAGCCCCGCGGTCTAAGCATCCAAAAAAATCTCAAGGCAGAGAGTCGTGGTGAGCACCAGAAGATCAAGGACATAGCCCGGATGGCAGAAGAAAGAGGCTCCAAAAGACACGAGAAGCTCGCCCACATTGAGCAATAGGAGGCTCAATATCACAATATCGACCCAGTAGAGAAACTCAATGGATTGGCTCCTCTCGAACTCGGATACGCACTGGCAAGATTCTAGCAAGGTTGTGCAGTGATTGAGATCGTGGGATTTGTTATGCAGTGTCTTGAGAAGATCCACAGTAGTTGACATTAGATCGATGAGGAGGAGAATCAAGGTACCCACATGGATTGGAGTGGATTCCAGGAATTCGCCAAGGCATTTTCTCCATTGAGCCCTTCAGCGGCCTTGAACAAGGAGTAGGTGTTGCCACCATCGGACCACTTTTCTTCTCTTCTGCCATTCTTCTTTTATGAGCAAATTACATGGAGAAGGACCGAGTACTCAGTTGACCCCATGGAAAGACCAGCAAATTACATGGAGAAGGACCTAGTTTTTGCGGCTATACTCTAGGTCCATGTGGAGCAGATCACACCCAAAACCCACTTTGAAGAGTGCCGGAAAATGGATGATGTAGAGGCGGTCCACTTTGAACCACTTTGAAGAGTGCCGGAAAACAGATGATGCAGAGCCGGTTTGTGATTTGAAGGACAAACAACTCCAACAGAGAAACATCTCTACCATCAGAAAAGAAGAGGGCTAAGTAGAGCTCAAAAAGGGAGGTGATCTCCATAGAAAAAAACTAGCTTGAGCATGTGGCGGATGCATGGTTGAGCCATATCTCCTGTAACCACGTTTTCCACAAGCATGAAGGCATATTTTCCATGTGGCTTCATCCTGCCATAAATAGTTTATTATAATTGGTTTGAAATTATATTTTTTTATTATAATTGGTTTGAAACTTTGAAATTATATTTTTTTATTATAATTCTTAAAATCGAATCACTTTGACAACCAGCAGTACCTCATTCAAAGTGGTTTCCTCTTTCCATTTATCAGTATCCTAGCCATCACTACAATTTGCACCAAAATGATAAGCAACGTGAAATATTTCCAACTGATAGCTGTGTAAAATAAAATTATAAGAAGTCAATGCAGCAGATTCACTATATTGTCCTTTCGATCATACAAAACAACAGGCTGAAATTTTATGGAAAAGAGACTGAACTCTGATTTTTAGATTCCTGAAGTTATTGTCTATTTCAAGGAAATGGCAACTATATGAAAATCTCCAATAAACAATCTTTGTATGTAGCAAGAACTTTATTCCAGAAATTATTTTCCATGACCAACCTGGTAATAAAATTTATACTTAGCGTTCACGATTTATTCGTAATTTTTAACTGTTGACAATAATATTAAATTAGGAAGACAGTTCAGATATGAACTCTGGTTCTAGATGCAATTCCTCTCTACATGATTGATGGAACGTATTATATGATATTGTGGTATCTAGAATTACTGCCAGATAGTTTGTTGCTTACTTCCTCTTATGATTAGTTGCGTAAAATATTGGCTTCTTTTCCAATTCAGAAAAATCCCAGGTCGTTCATGCATATCTTACAACTGGTAAAATTTTGAATTTTAGTTAATCATGATTTGTTAAACCAGATAATAATTACTTGATAGATACACTTGGTTCATTTACTATGGTCATATATGTGCTAGCTGGTGTTATTTGGAGAAATATCGATAATCTCCCCTTCTTGAGATTGTGTTCTTTCGGCCAGAAACATCAAATAGAGAAATAGTGATTAACCATGAACATCCATAGAAGAGTCAATAGTTTAAAATTATGTAGATACTTGCAGTAGGTCACATTTTTCTCGAAATTTCGTGGATTATTAGTTGAACTGTGAATCCTCAGCGTTCCTACCATTATACAGGAATGCAGGTGAACATTGTGACGAACCTGTATCTGTGCTTAAGGAAGTATGAAATTAACTTGTTCCAATATGTGATGACATCATAAACCTTTTGAGACAACAACTAGTTATTCAATAAAGATCTCTAAATTTTTAGTGATCTTATTCTTGTTGGTATCCTGTATCCGTTAGATGATGATTGTAATGTTCATGACTTGGCTAGTCTAGGAAACGCTGCTAATGTGTGTAGGATCAAAGGTTTACAACATATAAATGATCATGCAAATAATAAACGTGACAAAGGACTGCAAATTTTGTATTATGATATCTCTGTGGATTACAAAATGGTCGAATGTGGCTGAATAAACTGACAATACTCGACTAGATCAACAGATAAAGGATCTTAGCCAGAATACAAATAAGAAACTAAAAGATAATACCCGGAATATGGGAGCACTGCAGAATCAATGAAGAATGATGGAATACCTGGATGATCTTCCCAGTGACTAGGATGTGTCTTTCAACATCGAAATCAGCCAACTGGTGTCTTCCTCCTGGAATACACTGAACTATCTCTCCTAAGATGCGCCTCTTCTCCTTAATGACAAGTCATAATCGGCATAATGATGAATTAGGTCGCTGACCCTTCCTTTATAGCTTTCGAAAACCCTAAATCATGTTGAAACCCTAATTCATTGTTCACTTCCAAAACACTAAATCACTACTGAAACCCTAATTCAATGTTGACTTCTATTTTTAGCTCATAATGACTTAAAAGCTCTTTTAACCCTTTTTAGCTCAATGTCACTTTCTGAATATAACACCTGTGACTAGAGTGACCTCTAGTAACCCTGTTTACCCCTCTTTGGCCCTGGCTATAGTCTAACGGGGTGGTTTACACCATTAAGCCTCCTCTCTGGAGATCCTATTTGGAAAGGGACATTACAGTCCTCCCTTCCCGAAATTGCTTGTCCTCAAGAAATAGCAGTCCAGGGTGTTGCAACACCTGCTCGCTCTCCCAAGTAGTGTCCTCTACTGGAAGCCCTCTCCATCTGATCAAACACTCTCTGATGACCTTGCTCCTCAGTTTCCTCTCCCGGAACTCCAAAACCTCCTCCAGAACTAACTCCAACTATCTCTCCTCATCCAACGGGGGAAGCTCCTATGATGTTCTAATGAATTGTCCCACTGCCTTTTTTACACAAGACACGTGGAACACGTTATGAATCTCGCTCCCCTCTGGAAGCTCTCATAAGCAACCTCGCCTACTCAGTGCATGATCCTGTAAGGACCATAAAATCTAGGCTTAAGCTTCTCAACCCCACTCTTCTTCAAAGATGACTGTTTGTAGGGTTGGAGTATCAAGAAAACCAAATCTCCAACCTCAAAGTTGCGCTCTATCATGTGCCTGTCCGCACTTATCTTCTGTCGGTTTTGCATCGTCTACAGGCTCTCTTTCAACAACTTGAGAATCTCCTAACTCTCTATGATCCAATCCTTGGCCTTGGGAGCTCTGCTCTCCTCGAAGACCACGTCTACCAAAGTGGGAGCATCATATCCGTACAATTCTCGGAAGGGTGTCATACCAATGGACATGTGGAAGGTGGTGTTGTAGCAATGTTCTCCTAAATGTAACCACTTTACCCATGTTCTCTGTTATCCTCCTACATAGTTCCTCAAATACCCTTCAACCCACTTGTTGACAATCTCGGTCTGCCCATCTTTTTGAGGGTGATAGTTGGTGCTAGGTGTCAACTCTGTCCCCACCAACCGAAACATCTCTCTCCAAAATGTCCCTATGAACCGACTGTCCCTATCACTGACAATGTTCTTCGGCAACCCATGAAGTTTGAAGACCTCCCTGAAGAAAAGCTCGGCTACCTGAACTGCGTTGTACTCTGTCGGTATGGTGTAGAAGTGAGCAAACTTGGTCAATTTGTTGACCACTACATAGATACAGTCCTTACCCTGGACCTTGGGTAGACCTGTGATGAAGTCCATAGATATACTCTCCCATTTCTGCTCTAGAATGGCGAGTGGCTGAAGTAGCTCTGCTGGAAGAGCATGCTCTGACTTGTTCTGCTGGAAAGTCACACACTCACTGACGTGTCTCATAACGTCTTGTTTGAGGCCCTTCCATGAGAACCTCTCTCTGATCTATCTGTAGGTTTTGAAAAACCCTTGATGGCCTGCTAAAGGTGAATCATGAACTGCGGTGAGGCTCTTCTACTTAAGCCTTGAATCTGGCACCAAGTAGACTCTATCCTTGTAAAATATGACATCATCAATGACCCTATACCGGTCATCATGTATCTACCCATCCATCACCTCACAAGCGAACTTGTTCTTGGAATATTCCACTAACAAGTGGGATTTCCAATCTGTTGAAACTTCCATCAAAGAACATGTCGCAGGTTTCCTCCATAGTGCATCGGCCATAATGTTCTTCTTCCCCTTGACATACTCTATGTCAAAGTCGAATGCTTGTACCTTCGTCACCCATTTCTGTTGCTGCTCACTGAGGTCCTTCTGCTCAAGGAAATACTTCAAACTGTTGTGATCGGTCTTGACCACAAATTTGTTGCCCACCAAATATTGTCTAAACTTGGTCAAGGCATGCATGATTGCCAACATTTCCTTGTCATAAATGGAGTACAACCTCTCAGCTTGACTAAGCTTACGGCTCTCGAATACAATGGGGTGTCCTTACTGCATCAAAACTACACTGATCCCTTCGTTGGATGCGTCACACTATAGTACAAATGGCAAGGTGAAGTCTGGTAGTGCCAACACTGGACAAGTGCCCATGACTTACTTCATGTGACCAAAGGCTTCTTGTGATTTCTCGATCCATATGAAGGCCCCATGCTTGGTAAGATCTGTCAGCAATGCTCCAAGCTGAGAAAAACCCCGGACAAACCACCTATAATAGTTGCACAGCCCGAAGAAGCTCCTCAATTATGTCATGTTCTTGGGCATCGACCAATCCAGAATGGCCCTGATCTTCTCTTGGTGCACCTGTACCCCCTGTGCACTAATGATGTGGCCTAATTAAAGCAGCTTTGTCATATCGAACTCGCACTTGGACTCTTTGGCATATAATGACTGTGCCTCCATGATGCTCAATACCTCATCCAGGTGCCTCATATGCTCTTGCCATGACCGGCTATAGATCAAGATGTCGTCAAAGAAAACCAAGACTGATTTCCTTAACTGATCTCTGAATATATGGTTCATGCAAGACTGGAATGTAGTGGGTGCATTGGTTAGCCCAAATGGCATAACCAGGAACTCGAAGTGTCCAAAATGACATCGAAATGTCATCTTCTCTATGTCCTACTCTCGGATGTTGATCTGATGATATCCAGAACGTAGATCATTTTTTGAGAAGAAAACTGCCCTATGCAGTTCATCCATCAACTCATCAATGCGTGGGATAGGGTATCGGTTCTTGATGGTTTTCTTGTTCAAGGCTCGGTAATCAATGCACATCATCATGGTGCCATCCTTCTTCAGAACTAAGACAACTGAAGAAGCAAATGGGTTGTTGCTCGGTCTGATGTGTCCCATCGCCGGCAATTCCTTGATTGCCTTCTCTATCTCATCCTTGAACCTCCTAGGATGACGATAGGGGGGGTGATCATAGGTTTGGCCCCCTCCTCCAACTCAATGGTGTGCTCAAACCCTCTGTCAGGTGGTCTCCCTGGTGGATTTGCCTCAAAGACCTACTGATGTCGTCCCAATAAATTCTTGATCTCTGTATGGTATTGTTGTCGACCTTCCAAATCCTTCTGAGTAGTGATCAAGCATTCTGCACCATATGCTACCTCCCCATGTCTAAATACCCTCCCCATCCTCTTGGTTGAAACTGTCCTAGGTGCTCCTGTCGACATGCCCCTTAGAACAACATTCTTCCCATCCTGATCTCTGAATCTCATTTCCAAGGTTTGGTAGTTGGTAGTGATTTTTCCCAAGTTAATCATCCACTGAACTCCTAACACCACATCTGTGTCCGATAGGTCAACCACATAAAATGTGTCTCTCACTGTGTAGTTTCCTAACTTCATCTCTAAGTTTGGAACTCTTTCTAGACACTCCACTGTGTGACCATCTACTACTGCAACATCAAACCCCTCAAACTCCTCTATCTGAAGTGCCCATCTCGATACTAGTGAAGCGTTGATAAAGTTGTGGGTGGCCCCACCATCTATCAGGGCGATTGCCCGTTGCCCCTGAATAATCGCTCTGAATCAGAGGGTATCATACTTGGGAACACCAAAAAGGGTCGCTATGACACCTCCCTTCACTAGTTTCCTCATGTTAGACTGTTCTAGCAGTTGTGGGACTACAAGAGGATGGGCTCCTGACGGTGTTGGTGGTCTACGGGGAGGTTTCTCCTCTGTTGGTGTTGACTCCTCTTCTAAACTAGTGGATCCACTATCCTACTCCTCCTCCTCACTGTCCATGTTGTCTGTTGCTACCTCAATATAATGAATCTCTCCCTTTCCCATACACCTATGGCCTGGGACCCAAGGATCTCTGCAGCTGAAGAAAATCTTCTTCCTCATAAGTTCTCGCCTAGTCTCATCATCCAACTTCTCCTTGCCCTTCCATTCTCTCTAGAATGGCTTCCTGTCTCAATCCCTCTGGGGCACAAATGGTTTGGAAAAAATTTTGGTCTTTGGCACTGAGTCTGCCAGATCTCGAGTGCGAAGGATGGCATCCTACAAAGTGGGAGGCTTGTATGCCTTCACTCATCCTCTCAAAGGCTTTGTGAGTCCTTCTGTGAATAACATGATCAGCTTGGGCTCTAATATATATGTCACTGCCACGGCTACCCGCTGAAACTCTGTGATGAATGCATCTGCTATGCCAATTTGTCTCAACTGGGCTAGATCCCTGAAGTGTATCTCGGGGTCCTTTCTGTCAAACCTGTCCATGAACCTATCTGTAAAATCCCTATAGCAGGTGATGCGACTATGACCCAATGTCACCAGCCCATGATACCACCACTCATGTGCCTCACCCTCCAAGTGTAAGGTCGCAAAATTGATGGCCTCTGTCTCGGTCATCTGGTTGAGCTTGTAATACATGTCTAGATTTTGTACCCAAGCTCTGGCGGTGTATTTGGACGATCTGTCGAAAGAAGAGATGGTGAGTTTCCCAAATTTTCGAATGAAATTGAGGTTATGCCCCTGCTGTTGTTGTGGTCCTCCCCTTTGCGTCTCTCTAGGGTGGTTCTTGAGTCTGAGTCCATAGTACTCAACTAAGGTCATGTCCTGATGGAAGTCATGACCCAACGTTGTGTACTCCCTCCTATACTCTGAAATGTCGTCGGCATGAGTGGGTGGCCTCTGTGCTATCGGTGGCGTTGTTGCTAATGGGGGTGCCCTCTGGAAACTGGGAAACAAGGGTCTAGGAATCCTACTCGCAGAGGTGTATGTGCGAGAGGGTGACTGGGGTCTAATGCCTGCTCCCGAGTTCCCCTATGCTGCATGCGGGACTTGTGTATCTGGGGTGCCCACTCTAGCCAATCTATCAACCACCTGTGTCAAGGACTGAGACATGGTTCGTTGACTAGCTAACATATCGTTGATAACCTGCATGAAAGCTTCCTCTAGATCTACGGGGGCCTTGCCACTGCCCTCTGGTCGCTCATATCTGTCTCCTAGCATCCTCTCTGCCTCATGCTCAGCCTCACGCTCTGCCCTTCTCTGTGTGCCTCTTCCTCTTCCTCTGAGCTAAGAGGAAAAGGGAGAAAATCAGGGCTATGCCTTCTTTCCTGATGCCTGTTGTAAGTGACATATTCGTCACCTACGTGTTCACGGCCCTCTGGGTCTTCTGCTGCACTCATTGTCTTTAGTCACACGCTGGCAGGACTAAAGCTCTGATACCACTGTAATGTTCATGACTTGGCTAGTCTAGGAAATGTTGCTAATGTGTGTGTAAGATCAAAGGTTTACAGCATATAAATGGTCAGACAAATAATAAACGCGACAAAGGACTGCAAAGTTTGTATTATGATATCTTTGTGGATTACAAAATGGTCGAATGCGGCTGAATAAACTGACAATACTCGACTAGATCAATAGACAAAGGATCTTAGTCGGAATACAAATAAGCAACTAAAAGATAATACTCGAAATATGGGAGCACTGCGGAATCAATGAAGAATGATGGAAGACCTGGATGATCTTCCCGGTGACTAGGGTGTGTCTTTCAACACCGAAATCAGCCAACTGGTGTCTTCCTCCTAGAATACACTGAACTATCTCTCCTGAGATGCGCCTCTTCTCCTCAATGACAAGTCATAATCTGCATAATGATGAATTAGGTTGTTGACCTTTCCTTTATAGCTTTCCAAAACCCTAAATCATGTTGAAACCCTAATTCACTGTTGACTTCCAAAACCCTAAATCATTGTTGAAACCCTAATTCAATGTTGACTTATGTTTTTAGCTCATAATGACTTAAAAACGCTTTTAACCCTTTTTAACTCAACGTCACTTTCCGAATATAACACCTGTGACTAGAGTGACCTCTAGTAACCCTGTTTACCCTTCTTTGACCCTAGCTATAGTCTAACGAGGCGATTTAGACCATTAAGCCTCCTCTCTAGAGCTCCTATTTTGAAAGAGATATTACAACGATTGACCAACAATAGGAATATTAATTAATTATTTCATACGCACTTAAATACCTTCCATACATATGCTCTGAACTTGACACTATTGGAATTAACCAAATTTCAAATATTGATTCCACCAGTTATCTTTGCGTAAAGTCATTAAGGTTAATAAATAAAACTTGAGACTGGTCACATCTAGTTACATCAGTGGACAATCATTTCTTAAGAATTAATGTTTATGTCTACCAGCTACAATGGGCATAGGTATCTCTTAAGTATTGTTTACTCCTTCATAAGGATCACGCGTGGCCTCTAACGGATAGTCACCGCCTCTTTTTATTTACTCAATTTTAGACAAAGGATGGGCTCAAATCGAGTTATTACCTTAAAATTGTGAATAATACAAACTACTTGATAAGTTATTGGTAATGACCGAAGATGGTGAATCTGGCTATGTATTGGATGTCATTTAACCTCAATATATTCACGCTTGAGGACTGTCTTATATCTTGGGTTCGACACTGGTTATATTAATCAGTTAGTGGGTCACTTTTGATACCTTAGATATGTTGTTTCTAACGTCAATATGAATACTTTGTGTAAAGCTAAATTTTACACAAGATGAGTGTCTAGTCTTATAAGTGGAAGGAGTTACCTTGTCAATCAATGAATCTTAATATCACTTTTAGACAACACCTTTAAATAATAAAATTTCTATACACATTTTAAATATGTAAAAATATACTAACCTTTAATTTTAAATATATATAAATATACTAACCTAACCACTCTTTAATTTTGGCAATGACAAGATGTGAAACCCAAAGTTAAAGGAAATCACTAGCTACCAGTGTTTAGGTATAATATAAGGAAATCACTATCTCTGATATAATAGAACTGTTAACGACTAGGTAAAGCGACTTAAAACATAAAATAAAATATATACATGAAGACTTTGAAAAAGAAAATTGGAACAAGAGGGGAGAAAGCAACCGGTAGGCCAACCGTTACTCGGCAACGTCAAACCAACAAGTAGGTCAACCGTTACTTTNTTGGTCTTAAAATCCCTTGAAAACAAACTTTCATAATAAAAGTTCCCGACAAACAAACAAAAAAGTATGAGTACAAAGCTATAATGACGTAGGTGTGCGCGTCTCTTTATGTAAAGTTCCGTGAAAGTTTTTTTCTTCGAATATGAAGAGAATACGTGATTATAAAGCAACTACGCCAACACCAAAATATTTATTGATATATTAAAATTGCCTTCGTTGAATTAATTGGAAGTGTATACGAGTGCCTCACGGCATTCCAATAAGATTGAGGCGTTGGTAAAATTTCAAATAAAAGATCAAATATTTTTTTATTTAAGTATATATATATATTCTAACTTGTTGCTCCATTTTGTTGTTAGGATATGCTTTGCCAAATTTGGGAATGGTCTCATTTACTTGTAATGTCCATATTAAATGCAATTCTACATAATCTTCTATTACAATGTTGATATCTTCCCGCGAGTTTTGAACTCTTTGATCTATGACTTAATAATTGATTCCATCTCACATCTCAAATAGTCTTATAACTCAATGATTCATGCCTACATTGCACCTTCTTCACTATTGTTTATGAGCATTGTTTATATTGAAAGAAGACAATCTTATCCTATGGAATTCAATTATTTGGTTTCTTTTCCCTTTCTAATAATTGTGGGGGTGAGGTTCATATTTGGCTTCAATGGAAACAAGAACTTTTGTATGGTTGGAGAATGACAATACTACAAACAATCAAGACGAGGCTTTAGCCTTATGGAAAAGAGTTCGGACCATGACGGTCAAAGGTGTTAAAAAAAATTTAGTAGTTGGAGATTCAATGATCATCATAAGACATATGATATCTAAACATTTACCCAAAGAACCCCACCTCTGTAGAATGATTGATTGCASTMAAAAAATATTAGAAGTATTCAAAGCAGTRCAATTCTTCCATACTCTAYGAGGACTCAATTAGCTGRTAGATGCAATGGAAAATAAAGCTTGCAAGTTATCCATTGGCAAAGTCTGGAAAAATGGGGGGGTGAGGAATTCTACAATCTCCCTTAAGTTTCTTACCCATTCTCTGCACAAATGAATCCATTAATGGCACAAGACAAGTGGCAACTTCATAAAAACATGCATTTGCAAAGGAATAAAAGGGTGGCCCTCCTTGTAGTTCATTTAATTTTGCGGCAAGATTGCTTTATGAGGATGGGATGCAATAGAGCATGTGGGTTATTTCTTCCTACTTTGATGGGCTTCTAGATGCTTTAGTTTTGGTTCTGGAGGAGAGGCCTAAGACTCAACCTTCTTTCGTTTTGTTAATTGCTTAGAGGGACTAATTGGGAATTAAGTGGGTGTGCTTGGACTCCAATATCATGGGATTTTCGATAGCAAGCCTCAATCTTAGGTGTCTCGTTGTTTATTCCATAGTCTCTCAACATTTGTGTTTTGAGAAATCCTTCAAGGAGGGAGTTAGTTGCTAGTGGAATATTACAAGTTTGGTGTTGGAGAAGTTATATCTGGGATCCATTTCTGTTTTGTGGGTGGTTCAATTTCTTATCAAATTTTGGCCATTATTTTCAAGGGCTCTTGATCCATTTTAGTGATTTCAACTCTTCAAAAAAAATGAAGAACAAAGGGCTACGAAGGGTGATAGCTCTAACTCAAGGAAAATGGTTAAACAATAAGATCATTTACGAGACTCTATTAGGCCTTGCGATCATCTTAATAATGAGATCCAATAAATTGTAACTTAGGAATTGGGGAGAATGAGAACATTGCGGAAGGCTTGGGAGTAGAGCTATGCAAAGGCCCTGAAAAACTAGAAGACAATTGATAACGATGAAGCCTCAACTAAAAAAGCATAAGGGAAAATTAATGATTATGGAGGTAGGGGAGGAAAGAAACGGGGAAAAACTTGCAGAGCAAGAAGATATGATAAAGAAATTTAAGGAGAGTGTAAGGCACTTGGAGCTAGAACAAAGTCCCAGATTTGTAGAGTTGAGGTATTCAACATCACCAATAAATCCAATTGGTTCATTTAGACATGAGTAGGCAACAACCATGTAAGAAGACACTATAGAGAAACATTATGAGCATTTGATGAGAAAAGATCCTTCCATATTATCATATGTTGTAGGAATAAAAAAGTATGCCCTTCATAGGTATGGTAACAAAAATGTACAATTTCTCTAATGTTTTACAAGTGTGTCTTTTTATTAGTCTAGTATTAAAGACTATATACAAACCAAATAATTAACAATAATATGATAACTTCGAAGATAATAAAACTAGAAAATAATCTACAACATATTTTGAAAAAAATTGGAGGCTTTTTGGATTGGATCATTCCGATTTTGTTTGTATTAAATGAAAAAACAATACAACTACAATCCCTTCTTTTATATAATATTGTAACTATTTTTATTATAAAAATTGAAGTCACTCATATAACTATTACTACCTCACTCGTTATCTTGTTTTTCCTAAAGTAACCTCACTTTCATTATATTTTACTCTTTTCCTTTGTAAAAAATGGACTTAATATGATGCTTAAAATATCTTGAAATTTTAGTATTTCAATACTTACATAATTAAATTATCGAAGCACCAAAGACCATATTATATATTTCTAAATTACAAAACTATGAATTCTTCATATTATTAAAATATCTTTAAGTTGGCAAACTCATTGATGTAATGTGAGTATTTATAAGGTAATTATAAAACTTTGCTTATTTAAATTGTATAGTTTTTTAATATTAAAGAATATATTGATTAGTTTTAAGAGTTGGTTTAATTGGTTAGTGTCATTATTATTAATTATTGTTGGTAATTCAATGTGTTATGTAAGTTTTTGGTTTAGTTCAATGTGTTAGGTGCATTAAGTTTATAGTGTTTGATTTACAATAGGTATCATCTTTGGAATAAGGAAAAGTGTCCAAAAGTTTTTTGGGAAGTTATTAGTCCATGTCGAAGGCGTAGAGGAACTATAGCGATCAATAATTCATTGACTTCATATTAATATGTCATTTGACTATAAATTTTTGCATAATCTCTATTGTTTGAACTAGAGAACTAAAAACATTATTTTTTATATAATAAAAAAAACCTTATATGTCATCATCTCATTGGAGAATAGATTCGAAGTGTTATTGCCAACTTCGTTATTCCCAATGTTTTAAATGTTTAGATATCCAAAATTTTTAGCATCGACGCTCTTTTTTAATTTTTTAATTTTTATTGACCTATTTACATACCGAAAGTTTTGAGCATCGACGCTCTTTTTTAATTTTTTTATTATTTCTATTTTTATTGAAATGTTTACCTACCAAAAGTTTGGAGCATTGACACTCTTTTTGAGGTACTTGAATAGGCATGACAGCTTAAATGTTTACATAGCGTGAGGCCCTTAAACATGCCTTACAGCCTTAAATGTTTACTTAAATAGGCATGTCACAGTACATTATTCCTCGATTTTTTCCATACAATGTTGTAGTGAATTTGGACAATATTGTTGTCCACCGCCACTCGCATAGACATCATATGTTTCATATTTCTTCTATGCTTGGAATGCAATTTAGTCATCATTAAAGATACATATATTCTTTATTGGTTCACTGGTTGATGCTTGTTCGTTGGTTTGTTGGCTCATTAGTTGTTGGTTGTTGTTGTTTGGTTCAACTTTGCAAGGTTGAGGTCAAGCACCTGCAATTGGACCTGTTGGTGCTTTGTCAATGGTTTGTTGCTTGTTGCTTGCTTTTGTTTGCTTCAACTTTGCAAGGTTGGGGTCTTGCACCCACAGTTGGAGTTGTTTTTTCACTTTGCAGGGTTCAAGTCCTGCACTCGCAATTGGACCTGCGATTCTTTCGTTCATCATTGGTGAGTAAGTTTCAATACCATAGTTTCATTCATATTCGTTGTTTGTTGTTTACTGTTTACAATTTTCAAGTAAGAATGTTTAAGTATTTCCACTCACATGGTCATCATATGTTTCATATTTCTTCTATGCTTGGAATGCAATTTAGTCATCATTATACGGGTTTATTGGTTGTTGCTTATTAATTGGTTTGTTGGTTTTTGCTTCTTATTGTTTGGTTCAATTTTACAGGGTTGAGGTCATGCACCTGCATTTGGACATGTTTGTGCTTGCTCAATAGTTTGTTGCTTGCTACTTTCTTTTGTTTGCTTCAACTTTGCAAGGTTGGGGTCCTGCACTAGCAGTTGGAGCTGTTTTTTGCACTTTGCAGGGTTCAATTCTTGCACCCACAATTGGGCTTGTGATTATGTCATTCATCATTGATGAGTAAGTTTCAATACCATAGTTTCATTTGTATTTGTTGTTAAATGTTTATTATTTGAAGTTTTCAAGTAAGAATGTTTAAGTATTTATTCATCATTCTTATCCTGCAGACTTTCCATAGAGGTTGGCATATCTTTTTCTCCTGCTCTTAAATTTTCCTCCAATTTTTTCCCCAGGCTCTGCACCATGTGCATGCCATTATCGTCTGCACAACTTTGGCTGTCATTTTTTCTAGCATTACAAATCTCGGTCCTTTGTCGTATGTAACGAAGTGGAAATCTAACGCCTCAATTGAATAAGGAATTATTTAGCCTTCGCACCTTGCCCTCGATGATATTCCCAGCTTGCCTGGGAATGAGTACCTACCTATCCCGTATGGGAATCGAACCCGTGTCTTTCACATGAAAAAGATGATGTCAAGCTTGTTGCATTTGCAGGATGTTCTTGTAGAAGAAAACTGCAGGTAGGTGTAGAAGGGTTAGGTATGATACAACGGTAACTAAGCTGCAACAAAATTGCACACCATTGTCAGGCACACCATTGTCAGGCATTATCCATCTTTATCGGTGACATATTTCAGTAAGTTATAAAGAAAAAAGTTCCAGGACCTAGGATGCAAATCCTCGGTAGTTTTAGGACTTGTTATTGCACTTTGCAGGGTTGAAATCATGCACTCACAATTGGACTTGTGATTTTGTCATTCATCATTGACGAGTAAGTTTCAATACCATAGTTTCATTCGTATTTGTTATTTACTGTTTACTATTTACAGTTTGCAAATAAGAATGTTTAGGTATTTATTCAACACTCCTATGTTGCAGACTTTCCATAGAGATTGGCATATCTTTCCCTCCCTCTCTTAAATTTTGCCCCAATTTTTTCTCCAAACTTTGAACCATATGTATGCCAATGTTGTGTGTACAACTCTGGATGTCATTTTCTCTAACATTACAAATCATGGTCCTTTACCTTATGTGATGAAGTAAAGATATAACACTTAAATTGAATAAGGAAATTCTTTAGCCTTCCTACCATGCCCTCAATGATATTCCCACCTTGCTTGGGAATGAGTCCATACATGCCTTTGCAAAATGTTCTTGTAGAAGAAAAATATGTTGAGATGGTGCTAGCAAGAGTAACTTTCTGTGGATGTCATTTAACCTCAATATATTCACGCTTGAGGACTCTCTTATATCTTGGGTTCGACACTAGCAGTTAGTGGGTCACTTTTGATACCTTAGATATGTTGGTTTTAACGTCAATCTCAATACTTTGTGTAAAGCAAAATTTTACACAAGATGAGTGTCTAGTCTTATAAGTGGAAGGAGTTACCTTGTCACTCAATGAATCTTAATATCACTTTTAGACAACACCTTTAAATAATAAAATTTCTATACACATTTTAAATATGTAAAAATATACTAACCTTTAATTTTAAATATATACAAATATACTAACCTAACCACTCTTTAATTTTTGCAATGACATGATGTGAAACCCAAAGTTACAGGAAATCACTAACTACGAGTGTTTAGGTATAATATAAACGACTAGTTATCTATGTTATAATAGAACTGTTAACGACTAGGTAAAGCGACTTAAAACATAAAATAAAATATATACATGAAGACTTTGAAAAAGAAAATTGGAACAAGAGGGGAGAAAGCAACCGGTAGGCCAACCGTTACTCGGCAACGTCAAAGCAACAAGTAGGCCAACCGTTAGTTTGGTTTTTTGTTTTTTTTCCAAAATTTTGATATTTTGGTCTGAAAATCCCTTGAAAACAAACTTTCATAATAAAAGTTCCCGACAAACAAAAAAAAGTATGAGTACAAAGCTATAATGACGTAGATGTGCGCGTCTCTTTATGTAAAGTTGCGTGAAAGTTTTTTTCTTCGAATATGAAGAGAATACGTGATTATAAAGCAACTACGCCAACCCCAAAATATTTATTGATATATTAAAATTGCCTTCGTTGAATTAATTGGAAGAGTATACGAGTGCCTCACGGCATTCCAATAAGATTGAGGCGTTGGTAAAATTTCATCAAATAAAACATCAAATATTTTTTTATTTAAGTATATATATATATATATTCTAACTTGTTGCTCCATTTTGTTGTTAGGATATGCTTTGCCAAATTTGGGAATGGTCTCATTTACTTGTAATCTCCATATTAAATGCAATTCTACATAATCCTCTATTACAATGTTGATATCTTCCCGCGAGTTTTGAACTCTTTGATCTATATGACTTAATAATCGATTCCATCTCACATCTCAAATAGTCCTATAACTCAATGATTCATGCCTACATTGCACCTTCTTCACTATTGTTTATGAGCATTGTTTATATTGGAAGAAGACACTCTTATCCTATGGAATTCAATTATTTGTTTGCTTTTCCCTTACTAACAATTGAGGGGTGGTAGTTGTGGGGGCGAGGTTCATATTTGGCCTCAATGGAAAGAGGAACTCTTGTATGATTGGAGAATGACAATACTACAAACAATCAAGACAAGGCTTTAGCCTTATGGAAAAGAGTTCAGACCATGACGGTCAAAGGTGTTAAAAAAAAATTAGTAGTTGGAGATTCAATGATCATCATAAGACATATGACATCTAAACATTTACCCAAAGAACCCCACCTCTGTAGAATGATTGATTGCACTAAAAAAATATTAGAAGTATTCAAAGCAGTACAATTCTTCCATACTCTATGAGGACTCAATTAGTTGGTAGATGCAATGGAAAATAAAGCTTGCAAGTTATCCATTGGCAAAGTCTGGAAAAATAGAGGGGTGAGGAATTCTACAATCTCCCTTAAGTTTCTTACCCCTTCTCTGCACAAATGAATCCATTAATGGCACAAGACAAGTGGCAACTTCATAATAACATGCATTTGCAAAGGAATAAAAGGGTGGCCCTCCTTGTAGTTCATTTAATTTTGCGGCAAGATTGCTTTATGAGGATGGGATGCAGTAGAGCATGTGGATTATTTATTCCTACTTTGATGAGATTCTAGATGCTTTAGTTTTGGTTCTGGAGGAGAGGCCTAAGACTCAACCTTCTTTCGTTATGTTAATTGCCTGAAGGGACTAATTGGGAATTAAGTGGGTGTGCTTGGACTCCAATATCATGAGATTTTCGATTGCAAGCCTCAATCTTAGGTGTCTCGTTGTTTATTCCATAGTCTCTTAGCATTTGTGTTTTGAGAAATCCTTCAGGGAGGGAGTTAGTTGCTAGTGGAATATTACAGGTTTGGAGTTGGAGAAGTTATATCTGGGATCCATTTCCGTTTTGTGGGTGGTTCAATTTCTTATCAAATTTTGTCCATTATTTTCAAGGGCTCTTGATCCATTTTAGTGATTTCAACTCTTCAAAAAAAATAGAAGAACAAAGGGCTACGAAGGGTGATAGCTCTGACTCAAGAAAAATGGTTAAACAACAAGATCATTTACGAGACTCTATTAGGCCTTGCGATCATCTTAATAATGAGATCCAATAAATTGTAGCTTAGGAATTGGGGAGAATGAGAACATGGAGGAAGGCCTGGGAATAGATCTATGCAAAGGACCTGAACAACTAGAAGACAATTGATAACAATGAAGGCTCAACTAAAAAAGCATAAGGGAAAATTAATGATTCTGGAGGTAGGGGAGGAAAGAAACAGGGAAAAGCTTGCAGAGCAAGAAGATATGATAAAGAAATTTAAGGAGAGTGTAAGGCACTTGGAGCTAGAACAAAGTCCCAGATTTGTAGAGTTGAGGTATTCAACATCACCAATAATTTCAATTGGTTCATTTAGACATGAATAGGCAACAACCATGTAAGAAGACACTATAGAGAAACATTATGAACATCTGATGAGAAAAGATCCTTCCATATTATCATCTGTTGTAGGAATAAAAAAGTATGCCCTTCATAAGTATGGTAACAAAAATGTACAATTTCTTTAATGTTTTACAAGTGTGTTTTTTTATTAATCTATATATGTAAGACTATATACAAACCAAATAATTAACAATAATATGATAACTTCAAAGATAATAAAGCTAAAAAATAATCTACAACATATTTTGAAAAATTTGGAGGCTTTTTGGGTTGGATCGTTCCAATTTTGTTTGTATTAAATGACAAAACAATGCAAGTACAACTACAACCCCTTCTTTTATATAATATTATAACTATTTTTTTCAAAAAAATTGAAGTCACTCATATAACTATTACTACCTCACTCATTAGCTTGTTTTTCCTAAAGTAACCTCACTTTCATTATCTTGTTTTTCTTAAATATAACTATTACTACCTCACTCATTATCTTGTTTTTCCTAAAGTAACCTCGCTTTCATTATCTTGTTTTTCCTAAAGTAACATCACTTTTGACTAAAAAAAACCTCTTCCACATAACAACAATATATATTTTACTCTTTTCCTTTCTCAAGATTGGACTTAATATGATGGTTAAACTATCTTGAAATTTTAGTATTTCAATACTTACATGATTAAATTATCGGAGCACCAAAGACCATATTATATATTTCTAAATTATAAAACTATGAATTCTTCATATTATTAAAATATCTTGAAATTTTAGTATTTCAATACTTGCATTATTAAAACCAAAAACCATATTATATATTTCTAAATTATAAAACTATGAATTCTTCATATTAATATTTTTTTAATCTATTTCAACACCACTATGTTATATATTTCTAAATTATAAAACTATGAACTCTTCATATTAATATATTTTTATTAATTATATTATTAAAATTATATATATATATATATATATAAATTATTGTAATTATTTATATAACTATTTTCTAATATGGAGATTGGTTTCAATCTATCATCCTATTAACAACATGAATAAATTGAAGGTTCATATACAACATAAATTGAAAAATATCGTATCACTTTTTTTTCATAAACTTTTTAAAGATAACCTTAGCCATGTTATAGAGTAATGGCTTCAACCTTTCGAAGAATTCTTAATTATTATCTACAAGTCATGTAAGAAGGTGGCAAACTCACTGATGTAATGTGAGTATTTATAAGGTAATTATAAAACTTTGCTTATTTAAATTGTATAGTTTTTTAATATTAAAGAATATATTGATTAATTTTAAAAGTTGGTTTAATTGTTTAATGTCATTATTACTAATTATTGTTGGTAATTCAATGTGTTGTGTATGTTTTTGGTTTAGTTTAATGTGTTAGGTGCACTAAGTTTATAGTGCTTGATTTACAATAGGTATCATCTTTGAAATAAGGGGAAGTGTCCAAAAGTTTTTTGGGAAGTTATTAGTCCCTGTCGAAGGTGTAGAGGGACTATAGCGATCGATAATTCGTTGACTTCATATTAATATGTCCTTTGACTATAAATTTTTGCATAATCTCTATTGTTCGCACTAGAGAACTAAAAACATTATTTTTTATATAATAAAAAAAAACCTTATATGTCATCATCTCATTGGAGAATAGATTCGAAGTCTTATTGTCAGCTTCGTTATTCCCAATGTGTTAAATGTTTAGATATCCAATTTTTTTAGCATCGACGCTCTTTTTTAATTTTTTAATTTTTATTGACCTATTTACATACCGAAAGTTTTGAGCATCAATGCTCTTTTTTAATTTTTTTATTATTTCTATTTTTATTGAAATGTTTACCTACCAAAAGTTTGGAGCATTGACACTCTTTTTGAGGTACTTGAATAGGCCTGACAGCGTAAATGTTTACATAGTGTGAGGCCCTTAAACATGTCTGGCAGCCTTAAATGTTTACTTAAATAGGCATGTCACAGTACATTTTTCCTCGATTTTTTCCATACAATGTTGTAGTGAATTTGGACAATATTGTTGTCCACCGCCACTCGCATAGACATCATATGTTTCATATTTCTTCTATGCTTGGAATGCAATTTAGTCATCATTGAAGATACATATATTCTTTACTGGTTCACTGGTTGATGCTTGTTCACTGGTTTGTTGGCTCGTCAGTTGTTGGTTGTTTTTGTTTGGTTCAACTTTGCAAGGTTGAGGTCATGCACCTGCAATTGGACCTATTGGTGCTTTGTCATTGGTTTGTTGCTTGTTACTTGCTTTTGTTTGGTTCAACTTTGCAAGGTTGGGATCTTGCACCCGCAGTTGGAGCTGTTTTTTCACTTTGCAGGGTTCAAGTCCTGCACCCGCAATTGGACCTGCGATTCTGTCGTTCATCATTGGTGAGTAAGTTTCAATACCATAGTTTCATTCATATTCGTTGTTTGTTGTTTACTGTTTACAATTTTCAAGTAAGAATGTTTAAGTATTTCCACTCGCATGTTCATCATATGTTTCATATTTCTTCTATGCTTGGAATGCAATTTAGTCATCATTATACGGCTTTATTGGTTGTTGCTTGTTCATTGGTTCGTTGGTTTGTTGGTTTTTGCTTCTTGTTGTTTAGTTCAATTTTGTAGGGTTGAGGTCCTGCACCTGTAGTTGGACATGTTTGTGCTTTCTCAATAGTTTGTTGTGTGCTGCTTTCTTTTGTTTGCTTCAACTTTGCAAGGTTGGGGTCCTGCACCAGCAGTTGGAGCTATTTTTTGCACTTTACAGGGTTCAATTCTTGCACCCGCAATTGGGCTTGTGATTCTGTCGTTCATCATTGACGAGTAAGTTTCAATACCATAGTTTCATTCATATTTGTTGTTTAATGTTTATTGTTTGAAGTTTTCAAGTAAGAATGTTTAAGTATTTATTCATCATTCTTATCCTGCAGACTTTCCATAGAGGTTGGCATATCTTTTTCTCTTGCTCTTAACTTTTCCTCCAATTTTTTCCCCAGGCTCTGCACCATGTGCATGCCATTGTCGTCTGCACAACTCTGGCTATCATTTTTTCTAGCATTACAAATCTCGGTCCTTTTTCGTATGTGACAAAGTGGAAATCTAACGCCTCAAATGAATAAGGAATTATTTAGCCTTCGCACCTTGCCCTCGATGATATTCCCAGCTTGCCCGGAAATGAGTACCTACCTATTCCATACGGGAATCGAACCCGTGTCTTTCACATGAAAAATATGATGTCAAGCTTGTTACCTTTGCAGGATGTTCTTGTAGAAGAAAACTGCAGGTAGGTGTAGAAGGGTTAGGTATGATACAACGGTAACTAAGCTGCAACAAAATTGCACACCATTGTCAGGCATTATCCATCTTTATCGGCAACATATTTCAGTAAGTTATAAAGAAAAAAGTTCCAGGACCTGGGATGCAAATCCTCAGTAGTTTTAGGACCTGTTATTGTACTTTGCAGGGTTGAAATCATGCACTCGCAATTGGACCTGTGATTTTGTCGTTCATCATTGACGAGTAAGTTTCAATACTATAGTTTCATTCGTATTCGTTCTTTACTGTTTACTATTTACAGTTTGCAAATAAGAATGTTTAGGTATTTATTCAACACTCCTATGCTACAGACTTTCCATAGAGGTTGGTGTATCTTTCCCTCCCTCTCTTAAATTTTGCCCCAATTTTTTCTCCAAACTCTGAACCATATGTATGCCAATGTTGTGTGCACAACTCCGGATGTCATTTTCTCTAGCATTACAAATCATGGTCCTTTACCTTATGTGATGAAGTGGAGATCTAACGCCTAAATTGAATAAGGAAATTCTTTAGCATTCCCACCATGCCCTCGATGATATTCCCACCTTGCCCGGGAATGAGTACATACATGCCTTTGCAAAATGTTCTTGTAGAAGAAAAAGATGTTGAGATGGTGCTAGCAAGAGTAACTTTCCGTGGATTACAAATTGTAATATTCAATATCTATGCCACTCTACGTGCAACATTGCCAACATAATGAATGTTTTTTCAAATGCAGCACACCATTTACATCTGAACAAAACCATTATCATTCTAGGAGACTTCAGTGTTGACATGCTACAAAATAGTGCCATAACAAAAGAATTGGAAAACTACATGTGCAATTACAATCTCCGCTTTCTTTTGGTTAAGATAAAGCATGTACAAAACAAACTTATTGACCATGTATGGTCAAATGTGCCCATATCACAATACACCCTCTTTATCTTATACACATATTGGTCTAACCATGATACAATTTGTCTTGTACTTGAATTATGAAATATACATCAAACATATTACAAAACCATATTTCCATGTTTCAAAGCATATCTGGATACTTTGTTGCACAAAACCAAATCATTAAGCTAGGATCATCCAACTTGTTAATAATTTATGGCTTGTAATATATTTTGGCTAGGAAAAATTATATATAACAACAACCATGGATCAAGAAAAACAAAGGTTCATGCTTCTAACTCTATCTTGTGTTCTATTCCTTTGATTCTCATTTACTGTATGTACACATTACTTGTTTTCCCTTACATACCAACTTACATTCATGTTCATTGTATTTTGTGTGTTCCCACATTGAAACAAACTGAATAACTAAAGAAGACGAAGGACTCTTAACCACAAATGTAGAAGAGGAGATATAAAGGTGCATGTTTCTACTCTTATTTCATATTCCATTGTTTTGTATTTCATTTATTGTCTGTATATTTATTCTACTACTTTGAATATTTATTCTACTGCTTTGCACCTAATTTATTGTATGTAGATACTACATATATTCCTACATAATAACTTATCTTCATGTCAACCGTATTTTATGTGCTGCTACATTGAAATAAGTATAATTGTATTTATTTTTTTACATGTCTTGCATTCCCACATTGAAACAAACAGAATAACTGGAGAAGAAGAAGGACTCTTAACCACAAATGTAGAAGAGGAGATACAAAGGTGCATGCTTCTACTCTTATTTCATATTCCATTGTTTTGTATTTCATTTATTGTATGTATATTTATTCTACTACTTTGCATATTTATTCTACTGCTTTGCACCTAATTTATTGTATGTAGATACTACATATCTTCCTACATAAGAACTTATCTTCATGTCAACTTTGATTTTTGTGCTGCTACATTGAAATAAATAGAACTGTATTTATTTTTTTACATGTCTTTCTACATACAAACTTACCTTCATGTCCATTGTA
The DNA here is from genome assembly GCA_009831015.1 of Picea engelmannii. Lineage (NCBI taxonomy): Eukaryota > Viridiplantae > Streptophyta > Pinopsida > Pinales > Pinaceae > Picea > Picea engelmannii. The sequence continues at coordinate 113,513 of ML798350.1, read as the reverse complement.
TTTTCTGCATTGCAACATTGAAAGAAACAAATTAGTTGGATAAGAGGGTGAAATCTCATATGCCACAATAGAGCAAGCTGAAGTATAATCTTCGAAAAGGTATACCAATAGTGATAGTAAATCAAACACACAAAACGAGTAGGTGGATAAAATATTGGACTAGAAAACGATGATTTGGCAACAATGGGCCTTTGTTGAGACTTCCTGCTTCTGAAAATTGCCCTCCCATTTTCTATTTTCTCACTCTTTATTATCCCTTCTTTTTCCCTCTTCTATACTTAACCGAAATCCTTTTTCTTTTTCCCCTCTACTTTCCCTCTCTGGTTATTTTACTTAGTCATTTTTCCGAAAATGTCTTAGTGCACGGGTTGGTGGACTCACGGGTTCACATTTCTACTCATGCTTCTATATCACGAGTCTAACCGACTGCTTCCTCATTCCATACTTAGCCACTTTTTCGATCGCAGGTTCCCGGCTAGCGAGCTCAAAATTACGCTTCTATTATTTTGTGTCCTGCAAACAACACCCGAAGTTTCGTGATATACAAATTAATAGTCTAACTCCTGGAATGGCAGGCTCAAGATTGTGTTTCTATTGTTCTGTGACCTACAAATAGCTCCTGGAGTTCCGCAATATACATATTGACTGTCGGACCCCCCCATTATGCCTTGTTCCATGTTACACATTTTTCCACTCAAAATTTCCGAGACATACAATTTGACCGTCGGGTCCTCACGTTTCCTGAGTATCCCTTGACACCTTATTTCATACTCCATCCACTTCAAGCATGTATGTGACATCTAAAACAATTGTGAACAACATACAATGCATATGCTTATTTAGTTCTTCCGATGTTCATGTATACATGCTTGCATCAGAAAAAGTTGGACGAGTGACATGGGCATGAGTAGTCAATCATCACAAACATCAATAGAATGACAAGGCCAAAGGTAAAGATTCATACATTGTGCTCTTTCTATGTTTACCAAACAAATATCCTGAGTTATTTATTCATTTATGCCATGATAAATATGTTGATGTCAACTGCAACACATGCTTTGCAATTCATAAGAAGTATCGACGAGCGCAAGTGAAATGCCCAACATAGTGCAAGCTCTACAAACTAATAGGTATGGTTACAAAACTGTGACTTGCATACTCCATCCAAATTGTGCATCTACTTGTACATTTATGACAAAAAAATGATACAGACTGCCATTCACATTACTTTTTCTGTTCAATAAATGTCACCGGGTCTAAACTTATAACACCCAATATAGTATCGATAGAAAACTTGAACAGCCGCCGAACTGGACAAGTGTTCGTCAGGGACATAATGGTCATGTATAGCACTTACTTAGACAAGGAAAACAAAACTAGATGCATTGTGCATGCTGACATGACAGACAACGAAGCCATGATGATAATCACACTAACTATCCCTATACAACTTGTCCAGAAACATGCAGAAAATATATTGCCATGTAATAGAATATCCATTACAAATTTTAATATATTGTCGAAAACAGTATATGACCACAGTGATTGTGATCAGATTATATCGCTCAACGAAACAAGTATTGTGGAAAAAGTTCCCATGGTTTGTTCAGAATATCGTTTCTTACCGGACACAAAAATCAGCCAACTTGCACAGAGCAACGACATTTACCAAATCGAAACCATTGATGCAGTTGTCACACTCACGAGAAAAGTTGGCTCGCAACACATTCTCCATATAAAAGATGGAGAGTCAGACAATGACAAGGCAATGGTACCATTCTCCATATCCAGTTTTGTCCTTTAATTTCACATGCTCATATATCTCATTTATGTTACACAACTATTACATCGTTCCATGTTGCAGCTGCAATTGTTCGACACCTATTCAAATTTATTTTCCTCAATGGAACAACAATTGCTTAAAAGGGCAATTTCCACTTATGCTCTTCAAAAATATAACAAAGAAAAGAGATGTTAAAGAAAGGATCTTTCGGACAACCCAAGAAACATTTGTAACAGAATTGCGAACAGACATAGTACAGGATCTCAAGAAACTAACTAGCTCGACAACTGTTGTGCATATATATCTACAATTCCATCCACACTTTGCTCATAAAAATTTCCTTGAACAATTTTGTGCATCTTTTTTATTGTGCGCTTGTATATTTTATTGTTCAATATATTAACTACTATGCTCACGTGCGCAGGTTGAGGGTGTTTTGGTTGCAGCAAATGCGTACTCGACCCCCTTCGAGCTTGTATGTGTCAAATGCAATTCTCATGCTTCTGCCTCTGCTTGCATAAATGATGGCACAATTGATTGCCTACGATGCAGTAGAAAATGCCCTTACATATATAGACATCGCCTCAATGCTTCCATCTGAACCCTTAGCAACACAATTGTACATTGTACAATTAGATAACCTGTATTACAAGATGTGCTTCCTGGGTTGGCAGAATTTCCATATGAAGTATACCTACAGAAAAAGGCAAACATTGTCTACATGTTACGCGAATTTCGCGTCCATAGAAAATTTACATTAAATCAGGACAATTCCATACTGCATATCTGTTGAACCAAAAAAAAAAATCATATCATGCATTGACAAGAAATGAAGCAATCTCATTTGTGTTTGTCCATGCTACCCAATGAGGATATGAATAGAGTTTTGCAGTGCCATGGAAAATTGAACTGGAAACACATAAGATTGTTCAGTCCAGGAACGAGAAGCATGAGGACAGACCTCATACAAAGTATCCAACTATGAATAAATCAGGTCCATCCTTTGAACCGTTAAAATGGCTTTCTCCTCTTAACGGAACCATCATGCATTTTCAATAACATTGCAAATTTGGCATTGTTTGAACTCCTTTAAGTTAAATGTTGACACTCTTTTCCAGAACTGGTAATGTTAGAACATTGCCAGATCAATGTGATCTTGGTTCATAGTACTATCATAAGCAAATGTTCATAGTGATCTTGGTTCATAGTAATATAGTAATCGGCAAATTTCTTGGTGCCCAATTGGGGATTTGGTTATAGATGGATACAATGCCCAATCTTTGCTCATTTTTTCATGTCTTGTGTTTGGTAGACTTTTGTTCATGTGCTTTCGTATTGTAGTTCAATGTTCTCATGGGCCCGGTTTTTAAATTATGGTTGGATGATAGATTCAGGATCTTAGTGGTTTTTCTATGATCTTAAAGAATATACAAGACCTACCTTGCCTTTTAATGTAAGCCCTATGAAGCAAATGTAATATGTAGTTCATTTTAGCACTTTTACTTTATCGATGAAATTACCAAAATTCTTCTTCATAAATATTTTGAAATAAAAGGATAAATGCTAGGTGAAGTCCAATGGGACTATGATATCAACCACAGAAAATTCAAATTCAAATTCTTCGTTGTTATACTTACGGTGAAGTTGACAGTACAATCATTTTATTTGAACAACCCTCCATTGATTTTTCTACAACTTTTCGATGTTTCTTTTATGCAAACACATCCTGGAAAGTATAACCATGAATCACTTTCTCTATTCCTTGATTGAAGAGCATGTTCACCTGTCTAATGCATGCCATATTTACTATTAATACCATCAATGGGGATTTGTTAAGACCAATTCCCGCTTCCAAAAATTTCCCTCCCCTTTCTTTTTCCCCTCTACTTTCCCTTTCTGGTTACTTAGTCATTTTTCGAAAAATGTTTAAGTGTGCGGGTTTGCAGATTCACGTGTTCAGATTTCCATTGATGTTTTTATATCACAAATCTGATCGACTGCTTCCCCATTCCATACTCAACAAAATTTTCGATCGGGGGTTCCCGACCAGGCGGGATCAAGATTGTGCTTCCATTGTTTTGCCCCCTGCAAACAACACTTGGACTTCCCCAATATACAAATTGACAACCAAACTCCCCTTTCTTTTTCTCCTCTGCTTTCCTTTTCTGGTTACTTAGTCATTTTTTCGAATGTCTCATGCTTTTATATCAGGAGTCCGAATGACCGCTTCCCCATTCCATACTTGGCTACTTTTTCCATCGTCGGTTCCCAGGCAAGCTTGCTCAACATTGTGCTTCCATTGTTTCACGACCTACAAACAACACTCGGAGTTCCGCGATATACAAATTGACCATTGAAGTCTGCCATCATGCCTTGTTCTGTGTTACACATTTTGCAGTCAAAATTTCTGAGACATACAATTTGACCATCGGGCCCTCACATCTCCTGAGTATAACTCGTGACCCTATTTTGAATCCTGACCAACCACTTTCCATACTTGGCCATTTATTGGAATCTCTTTCGTGGGTCGTCGAGTTGGCAGGTTCACGAAATGTTCAATCCTTAATCAATCTTTGCCATCCCCGCCACCTTCTCACTTATTTCTAGATATGCAATTTTTAAGTTTTAATGCTAACAACTCATCATGCAAGAACCGTAAAGATTGTCATTAATGTCTGAAAGGCTTGAGGAGATCTACCATTAATATGAATTAAACCAAGATTTTTGGAGGGTTATATTATCCCTTCTAAGTGTTCATTTCAAGCATCATGGAATCTCTTTCGTGCGTCGTCCGGTTGGCAGCTTCATGAAATATCCAATGCTTGATCGCTCTTTGTCATCCCCGCCACCTTCACACTTTCTTCTAAGTATGAAATTATTAATCTTTAATGGTAGCAGCTCATTATGAAGGAACCGTAGAAATTGTCATTAATACGTGAAAGGCTCGAGGAGATATCCCATTGATACACATTAAACCAAGATTTTTGGTGGGTTATATTATCCCTTCCGAGTGTTCATTTCAAACATCATCTGGAGACAACGGATGTTCTCGTCAACTTATGGCAGCAACTCGCCAACAATTCTATCCAGATACAGTAAACACCTTCGGGCATGATGACCAAAACTTCCAGTGGTCCAGTGCATATTCTTACTACTCATCTCCTTCCGCCCAGAAGCAATTAAGGAGATGGTCCCTTGGTGCACTGAGAGATATATTTCAAGCCAAAGAATTCCAAGGAAACCCCCCTGCATTGATGGTCAATGCAGCGGTTGATGCGGTCGATTTCGAACCGGAAGAAGATGATTTGATGGACGATGATACAAGAATGGATGGTGGAAATGCAGAAGATGTTACCACTCCTGCGCCCAAATTGAAATCCACCATAATGGGGGGCACTTCCCATCTCGGTGATGGCGAGCCTAACAAGACCAAAGGAAGGGGTTTCAGAAAAGAAACCTACGTTGAATGAAATAGCCTCTTTCCAGCTCGAGAGTTTGAGTTTCTCGACTCGGATGGCAGTCCTTTCCCTCAGAGATGTAAACTTTCCTTTCATTTTTAGGGTTTTGGATTGGGTTTGGATTTCTCCCTAGTGTAGGTTGTGTCCCTGAAGTCTTTGACTATAAGGAGATGGTTTCTTGGTGCATCGAGAGATATATTTCAAGCCAAAGAATTATTCAATTGTGGGACCACTTACCTGTTCTCTGGAGATACAATTAACATCATAGGGGGTGAGGACCAGAACTCCCAGTGGTACAACGCATATTCCTACTACTCATCCCCTTCCACCCAGAACGAAGTAATTTGGACCTCTGGAATTACTCGTGCAGGTTGTGTCCCTGAAGTACTTTCCTATAAGGAGGTGGTCTCTTGGTCCCCTTCCACCCAGAACGAAGTAATTTGGACCTATGGAATTTCTCGTGCAGGATGTGCCCTTAAGTCTTTGATTATAAGGAGGTGGTCTCTTGGTGCGCCGAGAGACCTATTTCAAGCCAAAGAATTATTCCACTGCAGAACCACTCTCTTGTTTCTTTGTCACCTCAAGTCTTCCGAAAGATGTTGAGATTGTGGCAACCAACATTGACCTTTAGAGGAGAAGACTGCAAGGAGTTCCTAAAAAATCATGATAATCAGTTTTGTATGCATGTTCAAGAGCTTTTCGATGCCTCCTGCATGTTGGCACACTAGATGAACAACACATAATTGTATGCATTTTTTTTTTGTAACTCCTCTACCTATATTTATGACAAGTATGTTCAATGCTTCGGTGCAAAGAACTCAGTCCACTGTCTATGGATAAATATATATTACCCATTATTTTTCTTATAGATTTACTATTAAAAAATTTCCTTGGAATCTTGGTTGTTGCTTCTTTGTTGGATTTAACATCTCTTCTCGTTTTCATGGTTTGATAGTCTCATAATTCTTAAATATTGTGTTCACTCAAGTAATTTGATCAAATATGAAGCATTGAACAATTATATGACAATGCATTGTGTCGATCACATGAGGCTTATGTGGAAACATAAATGAATTTCACACAATTTCAAACCAACATTCAATTCTATTTGTAATGTAGATAGAACATAGCAACACTAATTCACGATGCGAGAGTTGGGGCCCTGCCCAAGAAGTTCCATTCTCAACTCAACCTTGTTGACCGAACGATCTCTTATTTCCCTCTCACTTCCTTGATTCCTTCACTCCAAAAGGAAACATATTATTGGTTTTCCATCCCCTGGCCTCTATTTGAGCACTTTTACTTTATTAATGAAACTACCAAATTTCTTCTTTGCAAATATTTTGAAAAAAAAATGATATATGCTAGTTGAAGTCAAATGGGGCTATGAAATCAACCACAATATTAAAATTCAAGTTCGTCGTTGTTATACTTACGGTCAAGTTGACAATACAATAAGTTTATTTCTAGATATGTAATTATTAAGCTTTAATTGTAATAGTTTGTTGACGATTGAAAACTTCAACGTAATTACACCCGCAAAGTGTTGCTAAAGCCTATTATTATATGAAAATAAATAATACTAGTAGGTGGGACCCCCTTGAACTATTGAAGATCAGATCTGTTCATTTTCTATGTTATGATGATGTGCTACAAGGTTTTACATGGTTGATGGGATATTGTTTTCGTTGGTATGAGTTGAGCTTTTGATATGTTGTTCCTTCATGTTACTACATCCTGCTATTCATTAATGGTATTTAGTGAAAATTAATGAAAGGTAGTTTTGAGAAGGGAAAAGTAATATAACAAATGCAAAAGGGACCTAGTTTTGCAATACTACATGAATGAAAATACTTGTTGATTCTTGTTAAACCCTAGCTAACAAGAAAATGACTATGGAATTGTGTTTGAATTACATAATTTATATGCATATACTTGAAGAGTTGGTGGCGCAAGGTGATAATACAAATGGTTATAAGATGGTTGATAGAATTATGTAGCCGATATATATACAATGTGGAACCTTGGTAGCGCACTTGGCAAGTGGTATTGTAAATGGTTATGCAATGGTTGAATTATATGGGATTTGAATTACTACAGGATTTTAATATGGTGATAGTCTCGATACATGTTGATTAATCGTGTTAATGGCGAATTGTTGGCATGTACTGTTTGAGTTAATGAGGTAGGGGTGTAGGCGACATGCATTTACTACACATCACCTTTACCTTTCCCATTGGCCGCCACCCTAGTCGGACTATTGTTCGATCTTGCTGTAGTGTTCACGCTCTGGAATTTTAGCAGGGTGAAACCGCTCAGCCACCTCTCCTCTTAAGGATTTTGATTAACAGGTATGTCCTTTTTTTTGGCCATTCTTGACTTCACTCTGGTGATGAAATGATTACTGACTCAGATGTATGGGTTTGTGTTTTTCCTGAGTGTTGCAACTGCGTGAAATTTTGGTTCTTGAATGGAAAATGGATGGTTATTTGTGCAATATTTTTGAGGTCGTAGAAGTTATCGGTTTTCCTAGTGATAGCTCTTTGTTACTACCACTGGCGTAGTTGGAGGCTTTTGTCGTTGGGTTGCTTGGCTGACTGTCCCCACGTGTGTGCATCACTTGTCCAGTCTCTGGTTTTTATGGGTTTAACGGCTGAAAGCATTCTTCATCACTGCGTTCTGTTCATTTGGGAAATGGTTGATTTCCTCACTAGAAGCCACAAAATGGGCTCTCCTGTTCTTACTTGGCCTTGTCATCACCTCAGTGTTGGGGTTGTTTTAAGAACCACAAGGGTTACACCCTGCGCGCGTTAAGCGTCACTATCGATCGGGTTGGAGCATTGCTCCTCTGTGGTAGCCCTCCTGTCTTGGACTTGTCATATATCCACGAATAATTCGTGATTCCCTCTGTGTATGCATTGTTGGTATAGGGGTTTGTCACCATTAAAGGAAGTTGGCTCTAGCTTTCATGTGTTAGTCATAGTGCGAACCTTTAACTCTACAAGTTCGAGGTTTGACATGGAACACCAGCCTCGCCTGTAGGGTTTACCACTTGTGTGTTGGATGGTTGTACAGTGTTGATTGTTTTGAGTACAGACCCGTCCAGATTGGTTATGTGACAGTTGTGTTGGTATGGCATTTAGTTATTGCCTCTATGTTATAGCGATAAACCTTACATTATCAATGGCACTCCTAAATTTCACAGTCACCAGCCTTATGTCAAATAACTCAGTGGTGTTAATGGAAGGACCTTTGTCCTAATTAGATTGGATGTGTGGACATGCATAGCCACCACATCTTGTTCGGTTGATTGATTTCCTACTACAATGGCGAATTGTTGGTTGTTATACAGTCACTATTATTTGTGCTTATGATGATTTGGATGATGAATGGCATTGGTTACAAGTGCTTGGTGTTGTTCACACACATCGCGTTCTGTATATGGTGTTTTGCAAAGTAAAATAATGGGCATGGTAACTATGGTTTTCTTTGGGGTCGAATGACTACTGAATTGGATAACTATAGAAAGTATGTTCCCTGCATCTTTGTGCTTGTTGGTTGTATGGACCTGAGTGTGCATGGCATAGTTGATCACGGGTGACTAAATCCAAGCAATCTTATAGCTTAGCACGATATGTTGAGTTATCATCATGGCTGTGTGTTTGTTGTGTCAAGTGGAAATGTTGCACCAAGGATTTTTGTTAGCTATGCACTATGTGTAGTATGGATAGCTTGGTTTTATACTCAGGGATACCCACATAGTTTTAAGCATGTTAATTGACCATTGGTTAAGGCATGTGTATTATTGATAACATTCGTGTTGGATAGGTGGCCCAGTTTTTAGGTCATATTGAATTTTTTTTAATGGAAGAACTACATTGCCTGGGAAAAGCACTCATGCATAGATGGTGTCTGACTGGTGGATGTTAGTTATATGATTAATTATCATTTCAGGTGTGGCAGTTTGGTCTTAATTATTGTAGTTACTGCATATATGTGTGAACAAATATCATCGCAATTTTGATGGGCTCTATTGCAATAATAATGACTTCAGTATTATTTTGAAAACATGACTTTGAATAGAGTTGTGGATTGAAGAAATACACCACAATAGTTATGTCGGTGATTACAGATTGGAAATGGCTACTGTTCGTTAATTATTATGAAATGCAGAGTGTGTAGATGAAGGGAACAGAGCCTCTTACAAATCGTATGGAAAACTTATTGTTTTGTAATGCACCGTGTTGGATATTTGATTAATGAACAGTAAACTAGTTAAATGCACAGGAATTATTATTTGGTCAAATGATTGTTGGTTGATGCATCTTTTCTTACTGCAAAATGTTTTATGGGTCGCTTGATTAATTTCATGAACAGTAAACGCTATATTCCCTTTCCATTGTCTCACTTTCCACTAATTACAAACCCTTCACATATCCATAATCATTTTTTACACTCTTTGTTCTGATATTAATTACATCCAAGAGAATTTATGTGTTAAATGGATGAAAGTGGCAGTGTCTTGGGTGGATTGCAGTGAGGTTTTATTGGTTTTCTTTATAGTTGATTGTTGTAGTCATTGAGCAGTGACCATTTCTTCTCCCCTTTCATTATATCATATTTTCGCTCAATACAAACCCCTCACATATCCCAGAACACGGTTTCACCCCCCCTGCTCGTTGATTAACATTAAAACAATTTGTATGGATTGGATTGCATGAGCCTGATACATTCTGAGCCAAATCTATTTCGTATTTTTAAGAGTTTTCATGCATGGTTATTTACAAGACTATTTTCTAATCGATTACACATGTAGGATGAGTTTTTTAGTCGAGGAAGCCATGGCCGAGGAAACAGAAGCAGAGGTAACTGGAACCAAGGCCCAAGAAGGCCCAGGTTGTCTATACATTTTGATGTTGATTCAGAAGAGCTTGGCCAAATGTTTCATGTAGGATTCTTTGATTGGATTGGGCAGGGAATAGTCGTACCTAGGCCTGAAAGGCCTCCTTTCCAAGCCACACAAGCCTCCAGTATCCCTATACCAACTCATGTCCCCTTACAACCTGAGGTCCCTGGAAATGATGGATGGCAGGAGATTGTCCACCCTGTAGTCTCCCAACATCGTGGCTGTCTCAACTTGAATTTGCCTGCTCCTCCACCTTTGAACCCCATTGTCCAAGATGCCCCTAACCACTCGCCAGTGCAATCCTCCCATGATAGAAAAATATTGAAGATTGAATCCCACCATGCATTTGATAAAGGAAAAGCCACTGCTGCCCCTTCCTCACCCTCTAATGACTGTGATAAATCTGCGTCTTCCCGGATGCATTTGAGGGATGATTGTTCCCACGTGATTAGTGAGATAAAGCCTAAAGGCTCTGCCCAGCCTTAGGAAAATTCAGGGAAATCAAGAGGTGACAGCAGTAACCAAGGAAGGGTTGCATCACACACTGGGAAATATGGCTTTTGAGTTTTATGTTATCAATTGTTTTATGACAGTTGACTTCATGGATTTTGGGACAGCATGTTTTATTTTGGATATATGAGTATTATTTCGAAATAACTTCAAATTTCATGAGCTAAAATTGCCAAAATTAAATATGTTGATGGGAGACACAAGGAGGTGTGTTTGCTTAACTAATGGTTCTGTTATAATTGTTATGATTGTTATGAACTAAAGGGAGTCACAAGGGGTCCCACCTACTAGTTATTATTTATTTATGACCCTTATTATGAGTATTACTTTTCCCCCTAACTAAAGTTAGTTGAGTCTTTAATTATCTTAACTAATGAGTTGTTTCAACTACTTCAACCAATTCTAATTTGTTAAAAGAAAAAGGAAAGGGAGGAACAAGAGGAGGGTAGAAGCAGAAGCATTCTAAGGTTTTCTCTTTGAGTGTATGTTGAGATAGTTCAGTTTTCATTCATTCATATATTCATCACAGCCTAGTTATCTTTTGTGATAGCAGGGTCTTATTGTAGACAACAATATTCAGGCCTGAATCAAATCATTCAGACACTTGTTTTTTAGAGGTGTTGATCTATCTTTGATAGTCTGTGTAGACTTGTCTGTTTGTGAATTAATTTTCATGAATGATAAAGGCTAGTGTGCAGAGTCAAGTGGGCAACAATCTGTGGCAAGTTGATCCAACATTTAGAGTTCAGTTTTGGTTTTTTGTCAGAGGTCCTTTTGTATGTTCCATCGAGGATGTCTAAGTTTGACTTTGGTCCAAGATTTTTGTATGAGATTTTGTAAAGAAAATGACTCTTTGGTGAATTGGAATGAAATAAAGGATTGCTTCTTGATTATCATCTTGGTGTCTTTACTTATGTTCTTACATTTATTTCAGCAACTGTTATGTTCAAAAAATTACATAAAAAGTTAATTTCCAGCAAGCTTTTTTGTTGATAAAAGAATAGCCTAAGCACTCGTAATTAATACTTGTGAGTTAGGATATTATTTTTGTTGGCTATAAACATAGGGCGATATTCCCGCCTACTTTTCTTTAGCCAAGTAAAGTCTAAAAATACTTGAGTAAGATCAATTCATATCTTTTCCTCAACATTTATTTGGTGACCATACTGGGGAGATCTTCGATATCTCTCTGGTGAATTTTTATATTCAATTTTCATCGATACATCTTTCTTTTTCTGATTTTGATTCTTTGACTGTTTTGCTATTAATTATTGTTCATGTTGCAAGGCAGCCCAATCTTGAGCCCGATCTCCAAGACCAGACCAACATTGCTTTGAACCTATTTCATACTATTTTAGACACTGCTAGGACCCGTGCTGAGCTTAATCATTCTTGGGAAACAATTGAACGAGATATTAGTGTTCAAGAACAATTGGAAGATAGACGTAGGCAACCTAGAAATCAGTAATAACCTTTTGTTCCTTCTGTTTTGGCCTTTCTTTCATGTCCTTCGATTCTCATGCTTCTAGAAGAAGAAGAGGCTTGTCACCCGAAATCAATCCTATTGTTGAAATAGGAAGGAGAAACGTCGTGTTATCTGCCCAACAAAGTGATCTAAGGAGAACTTTATCTGATTCATCCAGGTCGTCTTTCTTTCCCTCATCTATCATCCACAAGATGGCATCTAGTGGTGGCTCTGGTGGCACTGTAAGTGCTCCATCTTCCCAATCTTCATCGTCATCGATGATTGGTAGCTTGTACAACCACCATATCCCTGTCCAATCTACTACAAACCCCACCAAAGTCATTAAAAAGTATGAGATTTTTCAGTTCGAAGAAGATGCCACAACCACACCGTGGCATGTGTCGTCTCCTCTTAACCTAGCAGCTGCTACTCGCCCACTTCTAAAGTTTAAAGAGCATTTGCCTAAGTTTTCAAGAAATAACACTGTCAGTACCAATGAACACCTAGTGGAATTTTCTAATGCTTGTCATAACATAGGGGCCAACGACAATGACACCTGCATGCGCTTGTTTGTCAATTCCTTAGAAGGGAAGGCTACAGCCGATTTCTTTGACCTTACTCCTAATATCATGTCTACTTGGGAGGAGTTAATCTATTGGTTCTTATCCACTTATGGGCAATCCAAAAGCCATGTTGAGAAGTTAAGGGAATACAATAACATCACTTACAAATATGGTGAGACCATCATGTCTTTCAACTTATGTTTCACCAAGTTGTATAATCAAATCCCCGAACTTATCCACCCTCATAACCAAGCCGCTTTCATGCATTACTACAATGCATTTCCCTCCCCCTATTGTCATAGGCTTGATTTAAAGGCCATTGATAGTCTCGGTTATGCCTTGCACACTTTCTCAGAGTATGAGGAACAACTTGAATGAACTAGTCTACCCCAGGGAGAATCAGTTAGACAGACAGATATGTCCGCTCTCTTACAGCTAGTACAAGATATGAACAATCGTATGATAGATTTTGAGTGGAAGGGTAGTGTCTCCTCTCTCACTCCTGGAGCATCATCCTCTTTGGCACCCCCTTTTAGAAATCCAATTGAAAACAATTTTCATCCTAAGGCTATCTTGCCTCGGAGTTGGTGTAACTTTTGTGAGGTGCACCACGAAGAAACCATATGTGAGGTAAAGAAGAGTGCCAAAGATAATATCTTTGGTAAAATACCAAAAGCTACTATTGTTGTTCTAGAGTTTGTAGAGTCAGAGGATGTCATGGTTATCAATACTAGAAACGAAGCCTATGCTCCCAAGGGAAAATTTGACCGTCCCCATAGTTCTCCTAGCCTGAGCTCATCTTCAACCGTTGATGCGCCCTAGGTTCCTAAAATTCCTGAGAGTCAAAGAATCACTCCTCCTCCCCCCTCTTCCAAATACAATATCTTGAATCAATTGGCCAACATCAAAGTAGATGCAACCCTCCTAGACATGGTTTCCGTCCTTGAACAATAGATGCATCTAAAACAATTCATGGAAGGAAAAGCTTTCATTATAGCCAATCTTTTTGAAGAGGTAGACAAAGAGGATTCTTCTGTAAATAAAGTAGGTGTACATAACTTTAGATACCCTATAATAAAAAAACCCTTTTTATATTTTTGTAAAGATCATGGATAAGATTTCCCATTGTTGCCTCATTGATGGTGGTTCAGGCCCAAGTGTCATGTCGAAGATTATTATGGAAGATCTAGGCTTGTCTTGTATAAACAAAAATGCCATAATCATGCTCTCCTATAATAGTCTACAACAAATAACCATAGGTGAGATTAAGGACGTAACCTTGGTTTTATGCGCTCACCCTGAGATAAGGACAACCCTCAGCATTTAGGTGATTGATATGCCTGTGAGAAATTATTCAATTATCTTGTGGAGAGATTGGAAATCCCTAACAGGTGGATACCTCTCCCTCAACGGGATACATTTATCCGTTCCTCGGAATGGTAAGAATATCATAGTCCTTAGAGAGGGAAGAATTTCACCCTACATAGAGAGTGTTCCGCAATCTAGCATAAACTATATCGAGGAAGACCTAAGAGTGTATTCCATCTTCGTCGAGGAAGATAACATTCCTTTGGAAAAAATTGATTTAGATGATGATATATGGCATATGCACTTTGATGGTTCATGCTCTAGTGAAGGTAATGGGGCTAGCATTATCTTGGTTTCTCCTGCAGGGAAAATTCATAATCTGTCATACAGGTTGGAGTTTGTTTGTTCAAACAATGCCACTGAATTTGAAGCTTTGTTGTTAGGCATTGAGAACGCCCTTAATCTTGGTCCTGGTCACCTTTCAGTTTTCAAAAATTTTGAGCTTGTTGTGAATCTGATATGTAAGACTTGCTCTCCTAGCAACGAGCAAATGGAACAATATTCCCAAACTATTTGGACTCCTGTCTTGAACCTTCTATCTTTCAACATCACTCATGTTAAGAAGGAGTTGAATTCAATAGCTAATCAGTTAGTTGTCTTTGCAGCCTCGCCTACTCAGCAACTCTTGCCTTGCTGGCTTGATTGTGCTTTTCAATCTCTAGATCGTTCATATATTCTTGACCATGTCGGATCTTGGAAGGCCCTCCCTGGAAATGAGAGCAATTGTGATATCATCCAAGATGAACCTCTTAAGCCCGAGGAAATTATATCCATAGAAAATAATAGGATTCTTGATGGCTTGACTCCTCTTGAGAGTTCATTTTCGTTGAGTGTTGGAGGCGACAAAGAAAAACAGAAGGAAGAGGAATTACAACGGAAGATGGTTAAAACCATCTATACAAGCATTAGGACACCTGGATCTTCAACGAACGTTAAGATAAATATCCAGGGTTCTGATAAAGAAAGGATGAGGTCCGCCGAGTTGCTTAGTGGATTTCAAAATGTTTTTCTTGGTTTAATATGGATCTTTCTGGTTTTGATCCAGGTCTTGTTCAGCGTACTATGAAACCGGCTAGGCAAAAACAAGGACTTGTTAATTCTACACTAAAATCAACCTTTCGAGAGGAGTTAAGAGATTTCTTAAGGCCTGAAATGTTTTTTCTAGTCCACTCTGGATGGGTTTCCAATAGGGAACCTGCTTCGAAGACCACTGATAATATTAGAACCTATGTTAGTCTTCGAACTTTTAGACAAGCAATTATGAGAAACCCTTTCCCTCCTCTCAGTATGGAAATGTTTCTGCAACAAGTTGTAGAGTCACAGTGGGAGCCCTTACTTGACAGTTTATTTGGTTACAGTAAAATCACAGTAGAAAGGGAAAATTGCCACAAAACCACTCATATTAGTTGTGATAGTATGTCTTACAACTTCTTTCCTTTTGGTTTATTTGATGCAAGTGTCGCCTTTAGAAGGCCTATACACACAACTTTCAATGAATTGGTCAATCTCCATGCTTATCTTGATGATTTAATTGTATGCGTCAAGGGACTGATAATTACACCAGAATTTTGGGTGTTGGGTCATTTCCGGATTACTTTTGTCTTGAGCACTAACTCATAAATTTTAAGAGAATTACAAAGACAAGGGTTTTCCTACATCACTAACAGTCCTCGCTTGAAGTATTGCGAAGGACCAACGTGAAAAGGTTCTAATGTTGATTGGATTTCTGTATACTAGTAGCCTAGCTGTGCTTTCTTTTTGTGCTTCTTTTCTCTGCTTTACAGTACTTTGATTTCTGCTTTCTAATTTAAGGTTTGTGTTGCCTTTTCAATTATGTTTTTTATTGTTGTTTTTTTAGTATTTGCACCTTTACTCCCGTCATGTTTTTATTTCCAGTTATTTTGATTGTTTTGGTCAAATAGGATGTTGCATCAGTTCTGCCACAGTGACACTCCTGCGAAGCATCGTTAGTCAATAACAATAAAGCTTACACAGTTGTTATGATTTCTCCTTGGAAGGGCCCTTGAAAAAGTTACATATTTCCATTGTTGTCTTACAAGGAATTGGTTATTTCCCGCTTCTTCTTGCCATTTCTTCATTCCTTGAGATCTTAAGAGAAAGTATATAAGTCTTCCTCCTTTAAGGTTAAGAGCATATTCCAATCAAATGATTATGCATACAGTGGTAAAACCCCTCATACTTAACCCTTTTCATGAATTATTCCCAATTTCCCAGTCATCTTTCCATTAAATCCGCTCACTTCCCCCTGTTGCATAATCATTCGAGTTATGTCTATTAAAAACAAATTTTCCTGTGGAGTCGCCAGTTTGTTGACGATTGAAAACGTCAACGTAATTTCGCCTGCAAAGTTTTGCTAAAGCCTATTATTATATAAAAATAAATAATACTAGTGGGTGGGACCCCCTTGAACTATTGAAGATCAGATCTGTTCATTTTCAATGTTATGATGATGTGCTACAAGGGTTTACATGGTTGATGGGATATTGTTGTCATTGGTATGAGTTGAGATTTTGAGATTTTGTTCCTTCATGTTACTATAGCCTGCTATTCATTAATGGTATTTATTCTTCTCGCACCTGCACAAGAAACATGTTAGTGAAAATTGTATGAAAGTTAGTTTTGAGAAGGGCAAAGTAATATAGCAAATGCAAAAGGGACCTAGTTCTGCAATACTACATGCATGAAAATACTTGTTGATTGTTGTTAAACCCTAGCTAACAAGAAAATGACTATGGAATTGTGTTTGAATTACATAATTTATATGCATATACTTGAAGATTTGGTGGCGCAAGGTGATAATACAAATGGTTATATGATGGTTGATGGAATTATGTAGCCGATATATATACAATGTGGAACGTTGGTAGCGCACTTGGCAAGTGGTATTGTAAATGGTTATGCAATGGTTAAATTATATGGGATTTGAATTATGTTATGGCATATGTTGATTGCGCTACAGGCTTTCAATATGGTGATAATATCGATACATGTTGATTAATCGTGTTAATGGAGAATTGTTGGCATGTACTGTTTGAGTTAATGAGGTAGGGGTGGAGGCGACGTGCATTTACTGCACATCTCCTTTACCTTTCCCATTGGCTGCCACCCTAATCGGACTATTGTTCGATCTTGTTGCGGTGTTCACGCTCTAGAATTTTAGCAGGGTGAAACCGCTTAGCCACCTCTCGTCTTAAGGATTTTGATTAACCGGTATGTCCTTTTTTTTGGCCATTCTTGACTTCACTCTGGTTATGAAATGATTACTAGCTCAGATATATGGGTTTGTGTTTTTCCTGAGTGTTGCAACTGTGTGAAATTTTGGTTCTTGATTGGAAAATGGATGGTTCTTCCTGCAATATTTTTGAGGTTTTAGAAGTTATTGGTTTTCCTGGTGATAGCTCTCTGTTACTACTACTGGCTTACTTGGAGGTTTTTGTTGTTGGGTTGCTTGGCTGGTTGTCCCCGCACGTGCGCATCACTTGTCCAGTCTCAGGTTTTTATGGGTTTAACGGCTGAAATCATTCTTCATCACCGTGTTCTGTTCATTTGGGAAATGGTTGATTTCCTCACTAGAAGCCAGGAAATGGGCTCTCTTGTTCTTACTCGGCCTTGTCATCACCTCAGTGTTGGGGTTGTTTTAAGAACCACAAGGGTTACACCCTGCATGCGTTAAGCGTCACTATCGATCGAGTTGGAGCCTCGCTCCTCTGTGGTAGCCCTCCTGTCTTTGACTTGTCATATATTCGTGAATAATTTGTGGTTCCCTCTGTGTATGCACTGTTGATATCGGGGTATGTCACCATTAAAGGAAGTTGGCTCTAGTTTTTCTGTGTTAGTCACAGTGCGCACCTTTAAATCTACAAGTCTGAGGGTTGACATGGAACACCAGCCTAGCCTATAGGGTTTGCCACTTGTGTGTTGGATGGTTGTATATTGCCGATTATTTTGAGTACAGACCCGTCCAGATTGGTTATGTGACAGTCATGTTGGTATGGCATTTAGTTACTGCCTCTTTGTTATAGTGATAAACCTTACATTGCCAATGGCACTTCTAAAGTTCACAGTCACCCGCCTTATGTCAAATAACTCAGTGGTGTTAATGGAAGGACCTCTGCCCTGATTAGATTAGATGTGTGGGCATGCATAGCCACCACATCTTGTTCAGTTGATTGATTTCCTACCACAGTGGTGAATTGTTGGTTGTTATGCAGTCTCTAGTATTTGCGCTAATGATGATTTGGATGATGACTGGCATTGGTTACAAGTGCTTGGTGTTGTTCACACACGTCACGTTTTGTGTATGGTGTTTTGCAAAGTAAAATAATGGGCATGGTAACTATGGTTTTATTTGGGGCCGAATGACTACTAAATTGGATAACTATAGAAAGTATGTTCCCTGCATCTTTGTGCATGTTGGTTGTATGGACCTGAGTGTGCACGGCATAGTTGATCACGGGTGACTAAATCCAAGAAATCTTATAGCTTAGCACGATATGTTGAGTTATCATCGTGGCTATGTGTTTGTTGTGTCAAGTGGAAATGTTGCACCAAGGAGTTTTGTTAGTTGTGCACTGTGTGTAGTATGGATAGCTTGTTTTTATACTCAAGGATACCCACAGAGTTTTAAGCATGTTAATTGACCACTGGTTAAGGCAGGCATATTACTGATAACATTCGTGTTGGATAAGTGGCCCAGTTTTTAAGTCATATTGAATTGTTTTTTTTATGGCAGAACTACATTGCCTGGGCAAATTACTCCTGCATAGATGGTGTCTAATTGGTGGTTGTTAGTTATATAATTAATTATCATTTTAGGCGTGGAAGTTTGGTATTAATTATTGTAGTTACTGCATATATGTGTGAATGAATATCATCGCAAATTCGATAGGCTCTATTGCAGTAATAATGACTTCAGTATTATTTTGAAAACATGACTTTGAGTAGAGTTGTGGATTGAAGAAATACATGGCGGTAGTTATGTTGGTGATTACAGATTGGAAATGGGTATTGTTCATTAATTGTTATGAAATGTAGAGTGCGTAGATGAAGGGAACGGAGCCTGTTACAAATTGTATGGAAAACTTACTATTTTGTAATGGCACTGTGTTGGATATTTGATTAATGAACAGTAAACTAGTTAAATGCACAAGAATTATTATTTGGTCAAATGTTTGTTGGTTGATGCATCTTTTATTACTGCAGAATATTTTATGGATCACTTGATTAATTTCATGAACAGTAAACGTTGTCTTCCATTTCCATTGTCTCACTTTCCGCTAATTATAAACCCTTCACATATCCCATATTCATTTTTTCCACTCCCTGTTCTGATATTGATTACAGCCAAGAGAATTTATGTGTTAAATGGATGAAAGTGGCAATGTCTTGGGTGGATTGCATTAAGGTTTTATTGGTTTGATTTACAGTTGATTGTTGTTGTCATTGAGAAGTGACCATTTCTTCTCCCCTTTCGTTATATCATATTTTCGCTCAATACAAACCCCTCACATATCCCAGAACATTGTTTCACACCACCCCCCCCCTACTCTTTGATTAACATTAAAACAATTTGTATGGATTGGATTGCATGAGCCTGGTACATTCTGAGCCAAATCTATTTCGGATTTTTAAGAGTTGTCATGCATGGTTATTTAAAAGACTATTTGCTAATCGATTACACATGCAGGATGAGTTTTTTAAGTCGAGGAGAGATAACTGGAACCGAGGCCCAAGAAGGCCCAGGTTGTCTATACATTTTGACATTGATTCAGAAGAGCTTGGCCAAATGTTTCATGTAGGATTATTTGATTGGATTGGGAAGGGAATAGTCATACCTAGGTCTGAAAGACCTCCTTTCCAAGCCCCGCAAGCCCCCGGTATCCCTGTACCTCCTCATGTCTCCTTACAACCTGAGGTCCCTAAAAATTATGAATGGTAGGAGATTGTCCACCCGGCAGTCTCCCAACATCGTGGCTGGCCCAACTTGACTTTGCCTTCTCCTCCACCTTTGAACCCCATTGTCCAAGATGCCCCTAACCACTTGCCAGTGCAATCCTCCCATGCTAGCAAAATATTGAAGACTGAATCCCACCATGCATTTGATAAAGGAAAAGCCACTACTGCCCCTTCCTTACCCTTCGATGACTCTGATAAATCTGTGTCTTCCCGGATGCATTTGAGGGATGATTTTTCCCACATGATTAGTGAGATAAATCCTAAAGGCTCTGCACAGCCTAAGGAAAATTCAGGAAAATCAAGAGGTGACAGCAGCAACCAAGGAAGGGTTGCATCACAGACTGGGAAATATGGATTTTTAGTTTCATGTTATCTACTTTTTTATGACAATTGACTTCATGGATTTTGGGACAGCATGTTTTATTTTGGATATATGAGTATTATTTCGAAATAATTTCAAATTTCATGAGCTAAAATTTCCAAAAGTAAATATGTTGATGGGAGACACAAGGAGGTGTGTTTGCTTAACTAATGGTTATGTTATAATTGTTATGATTGTTATGAACTAAAGGGAGTCACAAGGGGTCCCACCTACTAGTTATTATTTATTTATGACCCTTATTATGATTATTACTTTTCCCCCTAACTAAAGTTAGTTGAGTATTTAATTAGCTTAACTAATGAGTTAGTTCAACAACTTCAACCAATTCTAATTTGTTAAAAGCAAAAGGAAAGGGAGGAACAAAAGGAGGATAGAAGCAGAAGCATGCTAAGGTTTTCTCTTTGAGTTTATGTTGAGATAGTTCAGTTTTCATTCATTCATATATTCATCACAGCCTAATTCTCTTTTGTGATAGTAGGGTCTTATTGTAGACAGCAATATTCAGGGCTGAATCAAATCATTCAGACACTTGTTTTTCAGAGGTGTTGATCTATCTTTGATAGTCTGTGTAGACTTGTCTATTTGTGAATTAATTTTCATGACTGATAAAGGTTATTGTGCAGAGTCGAGTGAGCAGCAATTTGTGGCAAGCTGATCCAGCTTTTAGAGTTCAGTTTTGGTTTTCTGTCAGAGGTCCTTTTGTATGTTCCATCGGGGATGTCTAAGTTTGACTTTGGTCCAAGATTTATGTATGAGATTTTGTAAAGAAAATGACTCTTTGGTGAATTGGAATATAATAAAGGATTGTTTTATGTCTCAACTGTCTTGATTATCATCTTGGTGTCTTTACTTCTGTTCTTTCATTTATTTTAGCAAGTGTTATGTTCAGAAAATTACATAAAAAGTGAATTTCCAGCAAGCTTTTTTGTTGATAAAAGACTAGCCTAAGCACTCGTAATTAATACTTGTGAGTTAGGATATTATTTTTGTTGGCTATAAACATAGGGTGATATCCCCACCTACTTTTCTTTAGCCAAGTAAAGTCTGAAAATGATTGAGTAAGATCAATTCATATCTTTTCCTCAACACAGCTCATCATGCAGGAAGTTTAATACTTTAAATAATATTTCAAGGCATTAAACAATGTATCAAAAACACAATTACTCCCACAGGTTGCAATAAAAACAAATATTCAACAAATTATTGGCTGACACACCCCATTTTCTTAAAATGACCAATAGAAGAATCTACGAAATCGACCTCCCTATTATTGAATCAACAAAGATGAATATTATGGGATCAGAGAATTGTTTGTTTGTGTGAGAATTGAATTGGAAAAACTTGTTACTTATTCTACTTTTTTTAAGGCCTTATCACAGTAAGAATGCAAACTTATCCTAACCCACTGTTATCTACAGAAGCCAAACATCAATAGTGCATGTAAACCAACTATACATAGTTATAGCCAAAAATCAAGTTATAGTTTATATTTGCATTTTCTCACACCCTTTTTAATGATACAAGCACAATAGAAAACGAGTATGTGGATAAAATATTGGACTAGAAAATGATGATTTTGCAACAATGGGGCTTGTTTGAGACCAACTCTCGCTTACGAAAATTTCCCTCCCCTTTTCTATTTTCCCACTCTCTTTTATTCCCTTCTTTTCCCTCTTCTATACTTAACCGAATTCCCCTTTCTTTTTCCCCTCTACTTTCTCTTTCTGATTACTTAATCATTTTTCCAAAAATGTCTCAATGTGCGAGTTGGCAGACTCACGGGTTCACATTTCCACTCATGATTTTATATCATGACTCTGATCGACCACTTCCCCATTCCATACTTAGCCACTTATTCGATCACGGATTCCCGGGCAGGCGGGCTCTAGATTGCACTTCCATTGTTCTGTGACCTACAAACAACACCCGAACTTCCGTAATATACAAATTGACTGCCAGAATCCCACATCATCCCCTCTTTCGTGTTACACATTTTTCACTCAAAAGTTCTGAGACATACAATTTGAACGGTGGGGCCTCACGTCTCCTGAGGATCCCTTGTCACCCTATTTTGAAGCCCGCCCGACCACTTTCCATACTTGGCCATTTATTGGAATCTCTTTCGCGGATCGTCAGGTTGGTGCTTTCATGAAATCTCCAATTCCTAATCGTTGTTCCATGTGTCTGCCACCTTCGCACTTCTTTCGAAGTATGCAATTAGTAAGGTTTAATGCTAACAGCTCATCATGTAGCAACCGTAAAGATTGTCATTAATGAGCAAAAGGATCGAGGAGATAGTCACACTGACTATCCCTACACAACTTGTACAGAAACATGTAGAAAATATCTTTCCAGTTAATGGGATATCTATTACAAATTTCAATATATTAGCGAAAACAAGTTCGACCGGCCGTTTCACTATTCCATACTTAGCCACTTTTTCGATTGTTGGTTCCCGGACAGACAGGCTAAAGATTGCGCTTCCATTGTTTCGCGACCTGCAAACAACACTCGGAGTTCCGTGATGTACAAATTGACCATTGGACTTCCCCATCATGCCCTCTTCCATGTTACGGATTTTTCACTCAAAACTTCCAAGACATACAATTTGACCATCGGGCCCTCACCTCTCCTGAGTATCCCTTGTGACCCTATTTTGAAGCTCAGTCAACCGCTTTCCATACTTAGCCATTCCTTAATTGCTCTTCCTCATCCCCTCCACCTTCACACTTATTTCTAGATATGCAATTAGTAAGATTTAATGCTAACAACTCATCATGTAGGAATCGTAAATATTGTCATTAATGAGCGAAAGGCTCGAGGAGATATCCCATTAATATGCATTAAACCAAGATTTGTGGAGGGTTATATTATCCCTTCTGAGTGTTCATTTCAAACATCATGGAATGTCTTTTGCGGGTCGTCGGGTTGGCGAGTTCACGAAATCTCCAATCCTTAATTTATCTTCATCGTACCCACCACCTTCGCACTTCTAAGAATGCAATTACTAAGCTTTAATGCTAACATCTCATCATGCAGCAAACGTAGAGATTGTCATTAATGAGCAAAAGGATCGAGGAGATCTCCCATTCACATGCATTGGACCAATATTTGAGGAGGGTTATATTATCCCTTCCAACTGATCATTGCAAACATCGTCTGGAGAAAACAGACATTCTCGTAAACTTATGGCAGCAGCTCGACAGCAGTTCTGTGGAGATACAGTGAACATATTCAGGCACGAGGACCAGAACTTCCAGTGGTTCAGGGCATATTCTTACTACTCATCCCCTTCCACCCAAAATGAAGTAATTTGGACCTCTGTAATTTCTCGTGCATGATGTGTCCCTGAAGTCTTTGACTATAAGGAGGTGGTCTCTTGGTGCGTCGAGAGATATATTTCAAGCCAAATAATTATTCCACCGCGGGACCACTCTCATGTTTCTTTGTCACCTCAGGTCTTCCTCAATATGTTGATATTGTCAGAGCCAACATTGACCTTCAAAGGAAAACACTGCAAGCAGTTCCTAAAAAAGCATGATAATGGGTTGGACCTCTTACCCGACTTCCTGGAAGACCCAAAGGCAGTTCCTGAAGGTATCACAAGGTTGCAGATTAGTTCGTATAGAAATCCATTCTAGGAAATTTCCTAGTTACTTACAAGAATAACGGGACAGGAATCCACAACAAGCATTTCCCGCATGATTCTTTATATTTTGTATTTCACACTCAAGGAGCAAGCCATTTTTTTAGTGGGCAAAGCTAATTTGCATTGAAATATGTTCCCAATTGTCATGATTCAAAGAGGAGAAGAAATTTTATATGTCATCCTACTTGGTTTTCGCAATAGTGCATTATTGTCTGTTTCCAAAACTGTCTGTGTCCAAGAAGATAAACCGTGAATTCGACCTAGTAACCTTCTGGTACCAGGCCTTGTGGAGTCA
Source organism: Picea engelmannii (assembly GCA_009831015.1). NCBI lineage: Eukaryota > Viridiplantae > Streptophyta > Pinopsida > Pinales > Pinaceae > Picea > Picea engelmannii. Next base: position 89,158 of record ML798350.1, on the reverse strand, counting down.
CAAGGCCTCCCACTGTTTTTATGAGGTTTTTAATGACTTTGTCTCAGTTTTAAAAGATTTATTGTTAGGAAAGGATGCTCCATAGACGTCTGACCAGACAACCAAGTTTTTGCACAGGAAGGGGACACTTGAACAAATGGAGAATTACAGTGTAATAATGACTTTTGTCTCCAAGGAAAATACTGCTTTCCTTCCATGTCACATTACGGACAGAATGTTTGTTACAAAAATAGCAAGGCAATACAACTACTGGTTGCATTTTTTCCATGAGAAGAGAAAAAAGCAGTTCATTCCTCTGCCTTGGAAATTCGGGGACTTCGTGTTCAGAAACGTCAATAAGATTGACAAATTCGTAGGCCATTTCAACAACTTGAACTTAATATATGTTGAAAGGCTAAGAGGGTTCGACCCTAATGGGATTTTTGTAGAACATTTACTAGCAATTGGCTTCAGCAATTATTTTATCCATACACTCTTGAACAAAGACAGAGACAATGTTGACAACACTCTTTCTCCTGACACTAGCGACCTAGAGACATTGCAAAGCAACACTAAATTGTACAAATGATAGGGAAAAGGCCCTGTTAAGAAGAGTGTCCAATCCTCGGCTACCACTCCCAAGAGTACGACATCCTGGATCATCGCTCCAACCGCCCACCCCAATAAGAAAGCAACCCACAATTCTTCAAACAGAGGAGCAGATAAGAACCCTCCTCGGAGTAAAATTGATAGTTCTAACAAGCTTCCCGTGAGGAAGAAGAGAAAAAACATTGTAGGAAAAGCGGAAGAGCCCGAAACTAAAAGTGACGACATGGAACTTGAGAGTGATCTGGATAACGTATTCTGCAACGTTGATCAGCCCAGGGACGTGATCCACCATAATCCCCTAATGGAAATAGCTGAGACCAAGATTTTTGATGAAGATGAATCCTTCGTATTCCAGAGCGTTGTTTTTTACAGCGAATCTAAAAATTTAACTATTGAAAAGAGAGATGTAAGAAATAAGAAAGGGGAATCTCGTTCAAACATTAACCTTAGGAACATGCAATCATCCCAAATATCCTGACTTCACCGAGCAACCAGAGATGCTCTTGATGATTCCATTGAAGGCATTGAGGAGGACAATGCCAGACTGAAGAACCGAACCAAGGAATTGGATGAAGCCTTGATTCCTATCCCAATGCTTGCCAGTCCTTTAGCAATAATCGTGCATGCCACCCCTCCAGCCAAGTTAAAAGGATCCTCCAGCCTCCTCACATCATGTAGAGGATATGTGGAGAATAATATCAAGAAAAGAATGGATCTAATTACTCAATCCTGGGAAACATCAAAAAGTATAGCTTCCTTTGGAACAAGGGCACATGCCTTGCAGGAACATTTGCGGGCAAATTTAAAAAATGAAGAAGGTTTCTATCTAAAGACGGTTCTCCCTTTTGGAATCCATGTCACCAACATGACAGATATGAGAAGAAGAGAAGAAGATCCCCCCTCCCCAAACTGGATCAAACAATTAAATGCATGCTGGAAAGAGAAAGTTAAGAACCTACATCTCATTGTCCAATCATGTGAACAAGCCATATGAAAGAAAGAAGAATTATTCAGAAAACTGACCAAAATAGACTTAGCCAAAAGTACCAATGAGGTCCAAGACCCCAACTTAATCCCCAACTCCTTGTCCTTAACCAAGCAAGCCTTCGATGAACAAGTTGATATTTTTAAGGGGTTGTCTTTAGAAAATTTGTACGGTATCCTTGAATATGGTGAAGACGATGTGGACAACTGGCTAGTGGACTATTCAATACAAAATGAAGAAATTGAACAAGCTATGTGTAATCTTTCTATCGATCTAAGGGAATTAGAAAGAGAGATTTTCAACATAAAAATCCGGCATGAGATCAACGTGGCCCCCATGAGAAGCTACATTGAAGAATGGCTCCAAAGGGCAATCAACAAGCTCACCGATGAAGGGAAACACACGGTTGGCACGATTCCAGTGGTCGTCAACGAGAGCAATAAAAAGGCATCAGCAAGCAAATAGCAAATGGGGAGATAGATACCATCATAGTAAGTCTATATTGATCACATCCTGCTTTCTTTATCAATCCAGTTATTCCACCTCTTTAAATAGAAATGTCTAACCAAAGACTGATAACTTCCAATTTCTTATTTTCAGGTCTTGCTCTCTAACGTCGCCCACTTCTTCTTTCTACAGTCCTATTTCTTGTACTTATTTATTTTATGGTCCGCGGGAGCCCCAATCCCAGTCTATATGACAAACACATTTAAATTTCAAGGAATATGTAACAGACATTATTATTTTTTGATAAATTTCAAAGAAAACTACTTCAGGAACAATCTCAACGGTGCCTTGTAACCCTGTTTTTGGAATACAAAATTAGTTCTATTTATGCACGCCAGTCATCTTCTTTTATTTTTATGTGCTCAGAAATTTTTATCTTCAACAATGTTGGATGTTAGAAAATTGTGTTTATTTAAATTGAATATTTAATGTGTGTGATTCCTGGTCCTGTTTTCCACGAACCTTTATTTCAAAAAACTAAAAAAAAAAAACATTTTCTATCGTTTTGTATTGCTTTAAGCCATTACGACGCAAATTCTCTAAGTCCCACATTTGAACTATACACGCCCCAGGAAAAATTTAAAAGAGGAGTACCACATCTATAAAATGTAGTGGAATTTGTTTCTTTGCCACCACATATAACTTTATTTATCCTAACACATATAGAGACAGACAAGCCGGATGGTCTATTTAAAAGAATGAAATGGATGTTGCTTACTTTGTGCATGGGAAAAATTAAAGAAATGACTATGCAAATTGTACTTAACTCTAAATATTGGGATGAAAGTCAGTTGGAAGTATACATAGATCATTATGAATGAATTTCATAAATAAATTATAGAGATAAAACATACAAGGTAGGAACAAAAATTTTGAACATGGAAAGTCAGATTCCAACAATATATAAAGTTACACGTGATGGGGATATCTGTGCTCTTTAGTAGCTATCTTTTGTACTAATGGTAATAGGAAAAATTACAGAATCTTATTAAGAAAATAAAAGCAAGATGGATTATGCAAAACACAGTATAATTAGAATGAGAATACTTTCAAAAACTAAATGGTTTCAATGCCAGAATTTCTCTAGGAGATTAACGCTCAGGCACCTTCTCTTTCTGAAATGAATGTGAGTCGTCGATCAGTTTCCACTCCGCCATATGGGCGACCCTGGCACTTTAGCATCCATGCTAAATTTTTATCGACCTGCCAATTTTAGAACTCCCCTGGCCATATTTAGTAATGGAACAAATTTCTCACAAAGTGACTTTCTCACTAATTACTTGTTAACATGATATTAATATAATAGTATCATTAACTAATTTAGGAATTCGGGACTCTAGGCTTCGGGGGAACTTTGTTTGTTTTGGAAGGAAAACTCTCGGAGTGACATTCTCTTGGAGTCATGTAGCAATGTGACGTCTAATGGTTGGCGTGATGCACAGTGCCACATGTCATTTTCTGCATGGATACCACCTGTACTTCTTGTTGCTTGCCACGTGTCCGCAACAGTTTCCATTTGCCTCCACTACTTAGGGATTCTCATTCTCCCACGGTCCCCCCATACCTATGCATTTATTCCCATTCCAACCTGGCAGGGACTACGCTGCCATGCAGCACTTGTTTCCAATGAAATCTCATAAAAATATATATTAATTGTGATTTTAAAATGAGTGTAAAATCGACTAAGTTTATGACTAGTGTTGTTGTTAATGATAATTTATCTAAATAATTTGTTTAAGTATATAAATGTAATTTTTTGTTGTTGTACATAAAGTGCAAAGTTGCATGAAATCATCAATGCAAGATGCACCTTACAATGATAAACTCTCATGCGCATTATAGTGGTATATTAGCACTATGTTGCAGACAATTTAATATTTAATTTCATGATTATGGCATTATGACTCATTGAGATAGCTCCAAAATTAAATCATGATTATATACCATCACACACTATTTTATTATGTGCACTATGGTCACAAACACACAACCCAACTTAGCCTAGGTGTGTTGATGTGAATGGACAACTCAATAAGTAATCATGTCCAGAGGACCAACAATCATGATAGGTCATCTTCTTTTATTTGTCTCTTCATTGTTTCAAATTTTATACACATGTAATTTAGGATATGATTAGACGAGAAAAATAGTGTTTCTTACATTCTCTTGGTAGATTGTTTGTACACCTCCCTAAAATTGTAAATAGATTGGTGATTGGTTAGTAGTGAATTGATAGTTGTGTTGTAAGTTTCATTGTTCATATCCCATTGTATAGTTTCATCTTAAGAATTAAATTTAGAGTCAAGTTGTCGTCTAAGTTATTGCACCAATGTAGCCTAAGTTATTGCACCAATGTGTTTGTTTGATTTTTGAATTGGTTTATGCCTATGTCAAAATTAGCTTAAGTATTTGTTGCGCCATAACCTAAGAATCATGTAAGAATCAAGACAAATAATGTTGTGGTTGCATTATTTGCGCAAAGGTGCATCCATACCAAGCTATATGGATTTATGTAAAAATTGTAAAAATGGAGTTACTCAGAGGGGCAAAGTCATACAGAGGATGTGAGGCCAAGCCTTGTGTAGTAACTACAAACTAATAAGAGTGAAATTTGTCGCGGATGTTAAAAGAGCTAAAAGAGATTAACATTGTGTTGATGTTACCCTTTAAGCCCTGAAAGAAAGCACGTTAGACTCTAAAGCTTAAGAATCTAAGCATGAATATTTATTTATGATTTTTCAAATATTAAATTTTTATGTGTTTTTGCAACTATATGATTTGTATACTTATGTGCATGAGAAGTAAATTAAACTAAAGTTATTGTAAAATAAATAACACAAAATTAAATAGTTAAAAAAAAAAAGAACAAACTTTGTATTTTGAACATATTTGATTTTTTTGTATTTTGTCTTTATATTATTTTGTATTTTGTTTTTTAATGAAATATTAAATTAAACAAAATTTTAGTGAATAATATAAGTGCAAAAATTAAAAAGAAAGTTAAACTAACTAAACCCTAAATTAAAAGAAAACCTTAAAGTTAAAAGAATTGAAATCTTTATGGCATGACTTTTTACAATTATTTAATTTTTATATATTTTGTAACCTTTGTAATTTTATGTTTTCTTTTACATGAAATGAAAATTAAAACAAAAGTTAGTGTAGAGTTTAAAAGATAAAATTGCAAAAATAAATAGTTAAAAAAGATATACAATCTAAAGTTAATTTAATTTGTATTTACAATAATTATTCTAAAAAAATATTGAAATGAATTTTATTGTTTTTTTAAGCATTACAATTAGTAAAATGAAAGTTTAAATAAATAAAAGAAATGTGAATATGTACAATGTAAATTGTTTTAAAGAAACAAAATGAAATAATATTGTTTTTTTAATTTTTGTGTTTTGAAAAAAAAAAAGAGTAAAAAATAAACTAATAAAATAAAACAAGATAAAAAGGTTTATATACAAGATTAAAGAAGTGAATTGTATTTTTAAGTTTTAAATATTAAAAGAAAAGAGATAAATAATAAAAAGAGAAATACATTCGAGAGTCCAAAAGAGTTTGATCTTTATTGTTAAATAAAGCTCTATGATTTTTTGAAGTTTTCAAGCCCCTCCATAGACTTGGACCAGAGTTCTTGTCTTTAATCTTGGACCAGAGATCTTGTCTTTAATCATTCTAGACCAAAGTTCTTGTCTTTAATCATTCTAGATGGAATAAGCCTCGTACAATAGAATAGTCAAGTATAAAAATAAAAATAAAAATGAAGAAAGTTTAAGTTGGACACTTAATAGAGCAATGGTAGTGAAGCACAAGGCAAAAATCTACAAGACATCCCTCTCTCAAAAAAATTCTCCTTCTTATTTTGTCCTTTTCCTTCTCCTTTTATTAGTCCCTGCCAAAGGCGTGGGACTATAGCGATGAGTTCATCACTGACTTCCTATTAGTGTTACCTTTGACTTTCATTTTTTTGGCATTTGCAATGGTTAAACATACCACAATCTGAATAATAATTTAAATTGAATTAAAATAAATAGAAAAATAATATTTTTCTGAAATATTATTGGCTCTCAATATTGAGGTCTTATTGCCGTAGTGGCGGCGTGCATTTACCATTGCATTTAATGCCTTTAACACACACGGATGGTCACATCTACTCAGCCATTGCATTTACCATTTCCTTTAACGCACACGGATGGTCTTGTCTACTCAGCCATGAATTCATTTACATTTCCTTGTAGAGGTCAATTCTTTGCTTCTGTTACAACCGATGGTACCATCGCTTCAGTACAAAATAGTGTACATCATACAGTTTTCCATACCTTGCTTATTGAAACTCTCAGCCCATGCACGCACCATGCTTGTACGTTCTAACCTGGTATATGTTTTTTTTTTATTATATATTAAATTCAATTTTGAAAAAAAAAATATTTTTTAGAATTTTAAAATTATATATTTCTATTTTTCTATTGGTCAAGGATATTTTGTCATAAATAAATTTAAATTTAAAATATTTAAATTTGAAAAATAAAAATCATTGAACAGAAACAAGTGACGGCTATACACATTAATGTCGATTTGAATGTGTATCTCTTGAGGTGGAATTGGTAATAAATCAAGGATTTCTTGTCAGAGGTTGAGTAATACAATTCGTAAGGATTTCTTGTCAGAGGTTGAGTAATACAGAGAGCGTTCTACTAATGCATTGTTATGTGATAGCTACACCATGACCACTAGCATATACATGGAAGAAGCCTCATATCCATCTACCTGGTCTTTTTCTTACTGTATCTGGATGTACCTAGCTTAAGATGCTATTGTACCCAATGCATGTGCTTTCTCAAATGTCGATCCTCTTGAAAATAAGAATTTTCCTTTCACCAGAGACTAAAAGCATGTAAAGTGGTAGCATTATATCTTGATGGATGGGCTCTGGATAATCTACTCTTTCCAGGACAGATCGTTACTCTCATACATGTTCGACACCCAATTTGTGGGGTTCCCACTCCAAGTATATAAATCCTCTCAGGCTATTGTTCAAACTTCATTTTATTTTCCTCTTAAATTGTTTTATATATAGCATCTGAGGTTTAGGGTTTCTTGATCTGTTGCAATAGGAAACTATATTCCAATCACACAATTCTGCAATGAAGTTGCAGAGGCTTACATGAAACAAGTAGAAGTCGAGACTGAGGAGATGTTGATGCCCTATCGGGAGCTCTGTGAAAGTAAACAGGTAGTTTTTCTAGAGTAGATTTCTATTTGTCATCCTCTTATTGATGCTTTGTTGTACTTACTATTTTGTTATTTGTGGAGCTCGGGTGCAAACAAAAAACAATGTTTTAGAAGATGTCAACGTGGTGGATGCAATACTGAGATATCTTTCAAAGTCTGGCATATCGAAGCTTGTACAACAATTTGTGAGCCTCCCAACCCAAAATAATGTTGTTGTTGCTTTTAATAGGTGTTGTAGTAGCTAATTTCCCATCATGATGACCCAATTTATTCCCCTTAACAAAAAGCTAAATGTGCCTCAATATTTCTTTTGTCGTGCGAGTGGCAATGAACAAGATTTGGTGCCATCTTTTTCAGTGTGAATTTTTTTATTCTTCAGGCCCTATATGCATGCTCTTAGCTTTAGATTTTTCAATTCTGAGATTGGATTCTCTGGGTCATGGCTCTTAGGATTAGGCTTGTCATTTTATCTATCCCTATCTTGATGGGGACGAACAATGAAAGGGGGCGGGGGTAAGTTTGGAGGTGTTTCTCTATGTGTCTCATTTGGATTTTTAGACTCTCTATTATACAGAGAAAAGGCAAGGAGACCCATAGATTTGGATATGTATATTGTTATATAATTGTGAGCTTGATTAATTATAAAGAAAAGGAGAGAAGGTAATGAGATGAAGAGTGAATTAATATATTAATATTTTATGTAATGTGATGAAGAGTGAGTTAATATATTAATATTTTATGAGTATAGATAGGGGAATAGATGTGAGATGGTCCATTTGACCTAATTTATAGCCATCATTTAAAGAAATGATAAATAATACATACTTATTTTACTTTATTTATAAATTATTAATAAGTAAAATAGATTTAAGGAAGATAAATTGTTTGTAAAAAAAATTGTTATTTTAAGTTTTTTTTATCTTTTATATAATGGTGACAAAACCTAAGTTTATATGAATGAAAAATTAAAGAGTGATTTCTTTAAATATCTATATCTTGTTTCTTCTTTTTTTTCTGTGAAACAGTTTTCGCTTTTTTTTCTGTGAAATAGGTAAAATGTAGAACTAATTTATATTAGTATGCTAGAATTTCTTCATTGCTTCATTTTATTGGCTTTTATATTGACAGATCACTCATATAGATTTTCAATGGATACTCCTGAGTTTTCCAAAGGCAAGATAAACAAAGGTATTTGTATTAAGATTTTAAAAGGGTATCTTTGGATACAAAAGTATTTGTATTAAGATTTATAAAGGCTATCATTGGGTTTTGTAAGCACGTTGGATTTTGTAAGCACAGGAAGGTTTTGTATATGAATTTTGTTTTAATATTTAAGTCTTTGGATTTTTTAAGTATAGTGTATGAATTTTGGATTTTGTAAAAAATTTTATTTTAATATTTATGTGGGTAATAGATTCAGGTTAAGATGAATTTGATGTTATGCAAATTAAGATGATAAACAACTCTTGGATTTGATGTTATGCAAATTTAGATGCAAAATAACTCTTAAACATATTTTTGCTAAATATTATCTTCTATATTATTAAGTTCAACAACCTTATGATGTTAAGACCACTTTCTATGTGCACCAATCGGTTGTGGAGCACAACGTCCTCAAAATTCAACATTTTTTTAGGCAAAAGCAAGGTCAAATGAACCCTCAAGTTTTACACCGCCATTATAAAAAAAAATCTCTATTCAATGAAGTTACTTAGAGAGCATGCTATTGTTTTCATAGGGTTCTCAACATCAAGGATTAAAACAAAAACAACATCAAGGATTAAAACAAAAACAACATCAAGGATTAAAAAAAAACAAGAAGCATTTAGGAATCCTTGGTGAAAGATTTCCAAACCATTTAGGAAGCCTTGGTAAGAGATTTACATTCACAGTTTTAGATATACATCCTAATCATCCTACTCGTATGAAAGAACCATAAAATTTTCACTCTGTTTTATGAAACACATTCAAGCATCTAAAAAGAGTAACTTCTCTAAACTGTAACAATAAATCCAGTATAATGAACAGTAAAATAAAATCTCAAATTTAGATTATATCAAAAGATTAAAAGAATTTGTAATTTTAGATTATATCAAAAGATTAACAGAATTTGTAAAAATATTAAATATATAAGTATACAATGTGAAGGCTGGAGACATTATAAGGTTGCAAAGACCTCAAACATTGACACAAAATTCAAATCTAGGCTATATTTACCAACAATGGTAACCATTATGAAATAGATTCCAAAACAACCAGGATTAAGGGTACATTTTCGAGTTGTGAGGGCCTACTTTCATGGAATGAGAGTTGGTTCACCTTGGAACATTTAAAATTATTAGGCATTTTACAAAGTGACGTGATATCTAAGAAATAATTGTGATGGAACACACCAGATGAACCCTCTCATAGGGGTGATAAATTTAGTAATAAGGAATTTTTAAGGTTCATAAACACTCAATACTGGTAGGGAACCTTTTCGAATCTGCGTCAAAGAGAGAATAATTTCCAATCTTGGCACATACTAATTTTTGAAAATCAACTCAAATTCATTGGTAAGCTACTTTAAAGTTATGCCTTCTTTTGAATAAGAGCGGATTCATAAACTCAGATCAAATAAGATAGGTTCTGAGATTTATTTGCACAAAACTTTGTTCGAATCTGAGTCACCTATAATTCTTATTGAATTGTGTCTAAATTGACGAGGTCTTAGAGATAATTTTAACTAAATCCTATGAGAAGGGCTTTATATATATATATATATATATATATATATATATATATATATAT
>ML798350.1:60985-78993 GCA_009831015.1 Picea engelmannii | reverse complement strand
TTCACAGATATAGGGGTGACAAATATTTTCATCAAAATCGCATTTTCGATAAATGCGTAAAGGAAAATGTAGTAGTATATTTTCTCACGAATTTAACCAGATAAAAACATTTGGTGGCCTCATCACATCGCGTATACACATTTTCTGCTCCCAGTACTGCGTTATAAAATTCACGCCATTAGACACAATAATTCACCAAACAACGAAGCTCTTTTCCATCTACGTTAATTTGAACACCAAAAGCAGAAGGGGAGGCTAGGGTTTGAACATTTTGAGAAAATAAACACAAAGTTTACCCGATTAAGTGTAGAAATTGACTTGCCTGGAACATAATCAACACCATTAAAGACATCCTGAAAGGATGCAGAGCCTCTCGTAGCGAATCTATGACGTTTTCCCACAGATGAACCTTTGATTATCCCCTGAAGCTTCATTTGGTCGGCCTAATTTCCTTCATGTTTCCTTCCTTCCTTCGTCAAAGCTCTTATGAATGACACCATAATCATCCCATTAAACACAATAATTCGCGGATGCCATGTGTTGAGGAGTTAAGACACTTGTGAATCTTACTGATGTTTGACGGAGTTAAGACACTTGCTTGACGATTAATTCTTACTGTCTCAATTTTATTACACCTACAGGGTAAGGCAGGTTGGACTTAGTATCACCGTGACAAATGGATTAAACCCCGTTAACATCGTGGATGCCATTAAAGGTTAAAAATTTTTAAATTCTTAGTTAAAAACTTTATAAAATTGTTAAATTATAACAAATGAAAATTCCAATATGCACGTGGCATTAGTACCATTAAAACCTTTACATTTTTGTATTTAAAAAACAAATTTTGTTATTATTAAAACAACAACAAGAAGATTTAAGATATTGAAACTTTGAAACAGATTTAGATGTCAACCTAATCATCTGAAAGAACCATAAAATTTATCACTCTGTTTTATGGAACAGATTCAAACATCTAAAAAGAATAATTGTTCTAAACTATAACAATAAATCCAGACTTGGTACAGTCATTACTACAGTCATTAAGCTTTAAGCACAATCACAAAAACCTGAAATCTTTTATGGATTTATGACTAGTAAAACGCTAACATGGATTCATGCTTTAGTAGGCATTTGATTCTTCTCAATAAAAAACAACTGACCTAAACCTGATTCCAACACATGCTACATGCAATAGGTGGTTTCAACTTGAACGCATTCTTATTTATGCAACCTTGAAATATCATTCAAGAAAAATAAGGAAACCCTCACAGCAAAACATCTAGACAAGTGAAAAGCAAAAACAAAGATGAGGATGAGCCAACCATAGCAACGTCAATTACCATTGTTCTGTGTAAAAAGAGAACATGAACAGAAGATGTGTGATGTTTTCTACCAATATATTTTGTGGTTTTAATGGATTTCAATGAGCAGTGAGTGACTGCTTCAAATCCAAACTTCGCTCACTCAACCTTACTTATCTTAATATCATTCAATGACCAACGAATGCTTCAAAATCCAAGCTTCGTTCACTCAACGGTCAACCTTACTGGCCTTAATGGCATTTAAAGAGCAATGAATGATCCAAAGCTAGATTTGTTTACTCAACCATACTGATCTTAATGGAATTTACCAGGAACCCAATGTTTACTACATAAACTTTACGTTTAATACATGCTAAAGTTTATGGAAGGTCATATTTTTCCCTAATCCACTACTTGCATCAAGGTTCCAATGTTCACAACAAGGTGCAGTGTGAATTTACTCTGCAAACGTATTGCATGGATACTGTCAATGATATAAGACTGATCACATGGATATGGAAGTCACCGATCACCGACCCTCTGAAGTGTACAGAAAGTAATAGTGCACACAAGTGAAATAGCCACTAGGTGGAGGCCTTACGTGGATATCCTAGTGTGTAAGTACATGTCACTGTGAAAGAACAATAGATTATGGCCAAAATAAAATTGTTTCCAAACCACTTGATTGGTGTATGTAGGGAGATCCAATCAAACATATATTTCATGCTCTCACCTTATGTTTCATACAGACCATTTCCTCGGCATTTTCAACAAAGAAAAAGAGAAAGCATTTGTTATCATAATTAAATCCAGTGCTCATTTACACGGTTCAATTCCTCTTTACCATGACACATAATTTATCAAAACCCAAATAATATCACAGAGCTAAAACAAGTTCACATAAATTCTAAAAAACCCAAATAATATCACAGAGCTAAAACAAGTTCAAAGAAACAGACCAAAAAAAATTAAGAAATCAACTACTCCAAAACAAACCCCTAACATGTATATTACATATATAACTTTCATAGGGTTACAGATATTTTTTTATCCAGAGCTTACAGATATTGGAGGTGCGCGAGCCTTCCGATCTCAGGAACCAAATATCCAGAAGTCTAGCATTTCCCAAGTCCCTACACAATAAAATCAGTTAAGTTGTTAATCCAAAAGAACTGATTAAATAGAGGGCATGGGTTAATTAAACTCAGAGTCTAGTAACACGATTGTCTAGGTCACAAGTAGTGTGGAACCAAGTACATGGATTTACTACAGTCAGATCCCAAATCTGTAGCACATTCCCTAGGTCATGCAAATATCTTATGAGAGCATGGAGAGCATCACCTGCAAACACAACTACCAGTAATTTGCAATTAATATAACTTAATTAATAAATAAAATTAATTAAAACTAACTCTAACTTAACTATCATAAAAAGTAAATGAACATCGTCATGCGAGTGAGTTTCATACGTAACTTGTATATATACAATTCAATGGTGTTATAGTACTGAAGGTGCCTGCCTTGTTTTCCTTTTTTGGGTTCTATATTGTCTTCACGTTTAATGGTACTAATGATAAATCCGTTATGTCTTATTAGTCGCTGTCGTAGGAAAATAGGGACTATAACGTTCACTTCGTTGAATAAGTATTAGTTCCCCTTTTCACTTAATCTCTTAAACATTACTGGGTTTGTGTGACAAAGAATATTAAGAATCAATAGACTTTGTTTTTAAAGTTGCAAAGTTCAATGTTTGAAAGGAACTTATTCATTGACATTCTCACCCTCTATGGAAAAGTCTGCATAGGTTATATACAAATAGCAATGGCCAACCATGTAATACTCTCCAAAGTCCTACCAATTAGTTAACCTTTTGGCTAGCTTTGCTTCATCACTAAGCAATATTTTTCAGCACAAGCCATGGACCATGAACCACTTATTGGGAATTTGTTTTGTCAAGATCACTTTATAACTACTCCATGGTATTGCATGGTTCATACTCATTAAATATTCAAGTCTTGGGAATATGTTATGTCAAGATCGCATTCATTAAATGTTTGATCCATTTCCTTGTTCATGTCAACAATGGACAAATCTAGAAGGCAACATGTATGGAGATTGCATTAAAAAAGCATAAATAACATTCTTCATTTTAAAGCTTGTGTGATGGCAGGGACTACGCTGCCATGCAGCCCTTGTTCTTCAATGAGGTAGTTCAAGTAGTTCAACTACCTTTTAGTTAGAAGGCTAAACAATTTTAAATAAGTAGGACATATTTGTTAAATAATGATAAATAATAATTAATAGGTGGGAATCCCTTTAGTATCTCTTGTTTTATTTCAATATTCCCTTGTAATTATGCATCTTTGCAAAACAAAACATCAAAACAACAGGGGGGGATGAAGATTTAAGTGATGCATGACTTGGGACTTCGTGGAATAATGCCTAGAAAGTGGAATAATGAGGGGGTTGGTCTTGTGTTATAATAAGAAAGAAACCAGATCTTCTTTTAAATGGTTATATCTTTGAGTACAATCAAATGTTCTCATCTTCGACCCAAATAATCAAAATTGTTGTAATAATCTTGTGAATTGATATCGATTTCATTAAATAAATGTTGGGATTATAATGAAACTTCAATGCATGAGTGTGTGTGTGTGTGTGTGTGTGTGTGTGTGTGTGTGTGTGTGTGTGTGTGTATATATATATCTTATTGTAGAACATGTTCTTAGATTTCAATTCAATGCGGTGACAAACATCTTATACCTTTGAAAACATGTATTTCTTCATATCGGTATCAATCTTTAAATATTGCATGCAACTAAGTTAAAGCAGACCTCATAATCAAGATGGAGAAATGAAAATATGGTCATGCATTTCATAGTGTAGATTATCCCTTTGAATTTTTTAAGCATGTGTTGTCATCTTAGGAATAATTGAAAATAAACTCTTCACTTGTTTTCTCTTTTAGGGATCCCACCTACTAATTAAATTTATCATAATAAGTTTTTATTATGTCTTGCAACCATTTGCAGGCTATATAATTAATGGCAAGTTTTCAATTCAACAACAAGCAATATGCAACGAGGAGAAGCATGGAAAAGATTTGCTGGCTAAAAATTGTTGACCAAAATTGTGGTCAACACATTGTACATCATTCATATTTGTTACAGTGGAAGAATTGGTCACAACAATCTATCCATTATGATAAGTGATAGGCGATAATTTTCAATTGGGTGTAGGTGGAGTGGTTGTGAGGAAAAGTTGTTACACTCTCCACCTAGGTTCAAATCCCATTTTGTGACATGTTTTCTCTTACTGAGCCAATTGTTGATGAGCTATATATGATCTATTCATAATTTGTTGACCTAGCCTTCTGCCTTGAGTAATTTAGGGTTTACCTTGGATACCATCCTGAGAATGAGGGGAAGTGTTCAAGCAATTTCTCTCAAGACATATTACCCAGGAAAAAAAAGTTATAGGAAACAATCATAACGGATTTCTCTACTTCTCAATACAAGTCAAATCTTGAGTTGAGTGTGACCAATAAGACATATAAAGGTAGCAATGATAACGCATCAATGTTCTACTTATTGAGGGAAGTTGGATTTGGGGAAAAGTTCAAACATTGAGGCCTAGAAATCCTACATGTGATTTTGTCAAGGGTACTTTGTTAGGAGTTATTTATCATATTCGACTCATACAGTCAAGTTGTTAAATGTTCTAACTCATCGAATTTGAGAGTGTTTTTGTTACATTAGTCATGTTGGATGTTTGGTATATATAGTGTTTTGACTCACTCATTTGGACGATTGATGTTAAAAACGCATGACTCACCTATTGTTACACATTTTCAACATAATAAATGAATTTGTGATGAGACTTGGTTCTATGATTTTTCATCCAAATATGTGTTATATTTGTATTTTATCTTTTGTATCTCACTTACCTCATTGTAAAAAAAATAGTTTTTGTTTTGACATGATGTTGCTCAATATTATCGTGTTGCAAACATGCCTTTCTCAATTTAGGAATATTATAATGCAATGTAGCCAACTTACAACACTCTAGAAATATCCCTTCGACTAAGATGCAACAAGTGGGGGTATCTATTCTACCAAAGTTGCATGGGGCTTGCACTTATCCTCAATTGCTTCAAATGATTTGTGAGATGACCTACAAAGTGAAAGATATCTATAGGAAATTGAAACTTAGTGGGGGCATAAAATAGCCCATATTTTCCATCTAACCAAATATAATTTCCCCCATAAGTAGCTTTCAATTGATTTTGTATTTTATATTAGTATTTGCTAACCAATGCACAAAACACCCCATTTTCAATCAACTCCTATCAAAATCTACCGAAAGAAATCTTCATGTTTTCAATTGAATTGGTGGATTTCAAGTTTTTCCAAGGTCACAGGTTGATTCATAGAACCTCAAAACTCTCAAGCATTGTGGAACCTTATGTAGATCATATTTTTTGAGTTAAAATATGATTAAAGTTTCATATTTCAGTTGGGATCTTGTCCGTAAATTGGAGCATTTTGTTGCATGTTTATCCTACATTTTTTCTATTTGTATATCTCATAAAACATATAGTAGGAAAATGGGTCTCCACCAATTTTATACTCTTCTCTAGATTTAATGACTTATGTAATGCACAATATATGTTCATTAGCAACATATTTTTAATAGGGTTGACTTGTTTCGATGTGTTAACCAAGGATTGATAAAGAGATGGAGAGTTCACATATTTGATTTGTTAACTATGGATTGATAAAGAGATGGGGAGTTCAATTCTTTACTTTGTTAATTAAAGGTTGACAAGTAAATGAAGGCTTGGGTTCTTTGATTTGTTACCTACGGAGATACAGGGTTCACTTCAAAATACCTATTACAAGGTTGATGTGCGTTGAAAATAAATGACAACAACATTGAGTAATCAATCGCACATGTTGCAACCTAGGGATCACTAAGGTGCCATTTCACTTTATAGGGATTGGGGAAAGAAATGGGGCACAACACAATTTTGGAGCAAGGAGGGTTCCCCCACTAACCATAGAAATTTGATCCTACCACCATTGTACCCTTATTACACTGACCATTGAAGTTAACATACAATGATGCATGAATAACCCTATTCTTTTTTCATTGAGTATTGAATCAAAGGGTGGAAGTAGTGGTAGATGGTAATGCAATGCCTTATGTTGCATGAACCCGTTGAAGTTGCATTGCATTGTGGAAAAGGCATAGAAGATGGGTGAATCAAGAGAATACCATACCAACCAATATGGGTTAAAATATTGGATAATATCATTGCACTAAGATAGGTGAGACATATTCTATAATATATTATGAGGGAGATGTGTAATGCCAGTGCCTAATGCTAAGGTGACTTATGTCATAATTCAACTCAATATAATATTTTTAAAAGATAAAAAATTAACAAGTCAATGTGGATAAGATGTGTGCAATGTAAAAAAAAAAATTAAAAACTATAGCAATGTAAAAAAAGAAACTTGAGAAACAAATACAAACCATTAATCAGTACATACACACTAGTGTATATCCATATTAGCACGTGATTCCTCGCAGTGCTTAATATATTCACTGTTAAGATGAATTTACGCTGGTATCATATGATACAACTAACTAGAATCAAGTAACCACGGAACTAACTAGATAAAACATTATCGATTGAATGTAAAAATTCATGTGACTTACGAGGAATATATGTTCCACGACCTATACAATTACGACGATCTTCTTTCTAATTACATTCTTTATTTCTCATTAATCAATTTTATATATATATATATATATATATATACACACACACAAGGAAACAACAATTTTTTTTAAATTTATTTAAGGAAGCAACCCATTGGACTGAAAGGACGAGGAACTTAAGGATGAGGACTTGGGGTTGTGTTTGGGAAAGGACGGGTAGACTTGGGCAAAAACCCAAGGAGTGGACCCACCTTCCCTTGGTTGCATGGGCATGTTGGATAAGTTGGATGATCCCATTGGCACACCCACAAAGAGTCATGTCCGTCGATTCAAGGAAACGCATAGGGAAATGGTGCACCCAAGGTTGGGGTGCATTGGTCTGAACGAATGTCATGGTTCATGAGCGCACATGTTTAATGGGCGCATTGGTCCATGAAGGGGCACGTTGGTTTATTTGGGTGCGTTGGTCCATGAAGGGGCACAATACCCCAAAGGACACGACAATTCGTGAAGATGATGTTTGGAGTCCATATAAAGAACACAAGGCACATGAGCTAGAGACAACACATCACATCATCAGAACTCGAGTTGGAGAGTGAGTTATGTGGCTCGGGCTGAGGTGAGATGAAGTGTGATGACAATGGAGGCGAAGTGTGAAGGATTGGCTTAGTCTCTTGTTGGAGTGTCTTGGGCAAGGTCCACAACTAAGAGGCATGAATATAAGGTGGAGCGGTGTCTGAGATAGGAAGAAGGATGTGACAATCAAGCTCAGGTTGTGACAGGGAGACTTGAGTGTATGAGAAAGTAGGCAAGTCAGGATGTGACTTAGCCAAATTCTTGTATATGTATATGTTGAGTTGTGAGCTCCTCTTTGTAAGCATTGTAACATCATTTGTATATAAAGACTTATACGGGTTTTAGGCACATTTTGTGTTTCCCAACCATATTTGTGTCTCTTGTGTATGAATGGTTGCATGTTCTTGGTTGTGTAATCGGTTAAGTATAAGGACTATGTACTTGTTTAAGTAAATACCACAAGTGTAGTTGGCACGATTGGCTCAAGGTAGAGTGTGGGTGTGTCTTGAGTAAGGCATAGTTCGAATGAATTAATTTTTCTTTAGTCTAGTAAAACATTGTGGTGTTGCACGACCACAGGTGTCGGGCGACTTGGGTGCACCAACTCAAGTTGGATCCCCGGGAAAAATGTAGGTGCATGACAGATATTATATTGGTGAATCTAAGAGAAGGTATGTTCCTAGCAATGCGTATATAAAAATGTATTTCAACACCCATCCCCTCCTCTCCATGGGAACTTATCCTACCAAATGTGAATATATGAGTCGCTAACTTCAAGCATGTACACCCCCATGTTAAACAACAAGCTTCATCAATTCTCTCTACAATTTTACCAAGTGTCACCCTATGATTTCCACAAAGATAGGAAGAACACCCTATCTCTCTAATAAAATCCCTTCCTGAAATTCAAGGTAGCCTCGATGTTGTAGTCCTTATAGTAATGGAAATTGAAACCAATCAGAGCATGCCTTCTAGTGTGGGATGATTCTTGTACTTCATAATATTCCATAGAGATATATTTAACTCCATTGAGGCCATCATAAAGAGGAATAAATCTGGTACGGTCTTGTTTGAAATATTTTTTGTTGCACCCAAGTTGATGTTGGACTTGGAGCATTTCATTTCTAAGTCACTGGTTGTATTCCACCCACCTTGTGAACGAAGGGGCATTCTTTGGATGCCATGGAATATAAACGTACATCTCTATGATAGGAAAGGGTAGGCCATTAGCATATTAATTGAGGCATCCATCCTCTTCAACCTATCACCTCATATTTGACAAGTGTCTGACTACTTAAAACTATAACAACCCAATTTGATTTTTTTTATGATCATAATTTCTTAAGTTAAATTAAATTAATTATTAAAATAAATATTGAATCATTTTATTATTATTATTATTTAATGGTAGGTGAGGGAATTAATGGAGGGATAAGGCAATTGGGAATTGAATAAGGGAGGGTGATTCGAGAGAGGAGGATAAGGGAGATAGGAGGGAACTTGGAAGAGGTCTTTTTTTGGGGGGGAAACATTGGGAGAAGGAGGAAGGCGAGGAGGAGACTGAAAGCCAAAATATCTTTGGGGATCTTTACTAGGGCATTGTTGTTGTTGGGATTTTGGGCTCAGGGGACAGAAAATCTGATTTCCTAGAGCGATGAAGCCGGAGAGGCTATGTTCCTAGTTGGCTAGGAGGAAACAGTGTCAGGCAGTTTTAGTTTCAAGCTTTTGGTAGCAGACTGTTCAACAACTAAAAGGCTTTCATCTCAAAGGGATTCATCTTCAAGAGGTATTTTACTAGTCCACTATGTTGTTTTAATCAAGTTATAAATACTGAGATTTTGTTGTCAATGTGAAATATAAGAATTAAATTCCTAGAAATTGTTGTTAATAAATTTATTATTTAGACTTACACATGGTATCTAATTACAATTGTACATTTAGTTATGAATCCCAATGACTAGGATCTTACAAATGGCATCAAAGCCCGGTTTCAAAATAGAAACCTAGGGATTACCCACGCACAACCCTGAAACCCTGGAAAAGACCCCTGAAACCATTAAAAATAACATGAGCTAACCCAAAAAGGACACCAAAAACCCTAAGGGAAGTAACCAGAGAAACCCAGGAAGAAAAGAGAGAAAATCATTCATGACATGTTCCAACCTCCATCCCCTTGTTTCATCCACTTAACATGTTCACTGCAAGAAAGAACCCTTACCTGCAAAGTAAATTAAAATGTAAACAAAAAAAAAAAACTTGTAATCTTTAAAAAATCTACTACTGTACCAAAATCAGCTACAATAACATGCCAAAGATCCTAAGTTAAATGGGACTGGAGTGGAACCCTTTTCCATTGTCACAAAAAAAAAATCCATTTATTCTCATAAAAAAAAAAATTGGGTTTAGGTCATCATGCCCTACCAACTTATGTAAGCCTGAGCACCAAGATCCAAGCCTACAACAGGTGTTAAGTGTCAATTTGGAGCGCCAGAAAGGGAGTTCATGGGACACACAAGGAGCCAAGAGAACATCCCATGGGCCCATTAGCTTTTCACTGAGACAGCTTCGAGAACAGTGAGGAGGAAGGGCATCCATGCGGCCGACACTTTCCTCCTCTCGCCGCGGGAATAGATCAAGGGAAGGCACCCTTTTGTGCTCGATTTCATACACTCACCTGCAGTTACCAACCTCCATGCCTCCCAAGAAGAAAATGATTACCAAGGCCGCCAAGAATTCCACTACGCCCAAAGCTCAACCGTCCTTTGATGTCCCAATGGAGAAGCTTTTACTAGAGGCCAAAAAATCGATGCTCAGAGCGCCCTGTTCCACATTGAAGCCCACTTCAGGCACTTCATCAGTCATTATGGTAAGAAGTACTCAGGGCCGGAAGAGCACAAACACCACTTCAGTGTCTACACAGACGAAGTAGCTTCAGATCGACAAATCCACGGTTGGAGAGGGCTTGGAAGGCAAGACGTAAACCATTTCAAAGGGTCAGTCATAGACACGATTGAAGGGACGGGCTTTTCATATGGTATGGACTGCCTGGAACAACTCCTAAGATGTCAATGTTTCCATACTTGGCAGGACTTCTATCTCAGATCACCTGGACACAATTAATTATTGAAGATTTGTGTGTTGCTCCAATCCAAGTATGCTTTTCAACTTCACACACCCATAGTATGCGCATCTCTGGAGCAGAGTGGCCAGCCATGGGCCATGACCACCACTACTTACCCACGAAACCCCAATCCGACCACATCTATGGCCAAGTCCAAAGGGGTCGGGTTCGGCCGCACAGAACCTCCTTCGCGTCACACAACTTTGCATTTTATGTCTGAGGGTAAGACCATCACCACTCATCACAACATTGGAAAAGGGGCATCGAAGGTCGGCTAGCTTCGAAGCCAGGGCCATACCCTACGCGCATCCAATCATGGAGCCAAGGACGTGACCTTGAAGCCAGTCCAGTAACCCTTAGTCGTTTGCAGAGAAAGAGGGAGTGACTAGAGTGTGAATGCTCGAATGAAAGCAAGGAAGGTAGGGTTTCATTTTTTTTCTTTCGAGAATGAGAAGGGGGCACGTGGACCTCATGCTAGGTCCCACGATTGCAAACCCATCACCGTTTTCAACCACCATCCAATGTGATTTTTATTTTTAATATTGTTAATTATTTCATTTTATTCGATTTTTTTTATTATTTTTATTTTTATTTATTTATTGTAATTTACCATTTTCTTATCTTAGATTAAAAAGTGTTAAATCCTATATATATATATATAAATATATAAAGGAACGTCAAATAATATTATAATATAATTTAATAATATATAAAGTATATACTTTAATAATATAAATTTGATATCTATAATAATATATACTTTAAACAATACAAACCTTTGAACAAAGTCAAATGACATTTAACAAGCAAAAATCAAACTGAGTTGTTAAAACTGATCTGTTAAAATGTCCATGTATTTACATTTAATATCCTAAGTCCTTTCTATTTTTTTTAAATTTTTCCACATGTTCATTTTCCTATTCATGTTTGAAGTTACCATGTAAAGGATTGAGCCCTCCTTTAGTTTCTCTCAATTGGCTTTGCATGACACATTTATTTAAACACACAACAAACTTTGATGTATATTTTCCATTTTTCTATAATGTTCGTGTTATGGCTTAATTCAAATATATCATTAATTGGATATAGTTGGATAGGAAATAAATTAATTTATATATAAATTGATATAACAAGCAGGATTAGGGTTACGATAATAATATATATATATATTTTTACCCCTTAAATAAATATATAAAACCCTTATGGACATAAACATAAGGATGCCAATTAAGTACCTAGTTGGGTTTAATTCAAATTTAATTAAAATTAATGTCATTAAAGTATAGTCTTATAATGCTTCAAATATAAATATATATGTATATATATAATTGTGTTTATAGTTTAATAAGGGCTTTGATGGTGGAAGAATTTGATGCACACCAAAGGTGTAAGATAGAGTAATTAGTGAATGTGTTATAGGGCTAGCATAGCTAGCAAGGTAAGAAAGTTAGTAGCTTACCCTGACGAAGTTACCAAGCTTAGAGGCTTTCGACCCCGACCTTTAGCCACTTACCTTATGGGAGTAATGTATGTTTACAGACAAGTATAAAGAAACTTATGCCTAACTCTATGTTTACATATATAAGTTTGAGTAAAACGTTGAATGACTTAAACCCTTTTCTAATAAGCTTTTGGTTGGATGGAGATTCAGTTAATCAAGATGGTTAGGATTCAGGGAAATAGAGGTCGAGGGGCATCATCGCAAGGACAACCAACGTCGATGTTACCACCACCATCACCTGAATTATCTCTCATTTTGCTCTCCTTAGAGGCTATTAATGAGACATTAAAGAGATGTCACTCAGCGGAGGTCGAAGTGGAACCCCCACCTTCTGGAGTGCGTAACCCTGAAGTGTCGAAGGACTCAAAGGGAGGACCTCCACCAGGGGACATCACTAGAGAACTGTAGAAAATAAAACTCCCAGAGTTTGTTGGGGGTCATGCAAGTGAACGTGCAGAGGCATGGTTTGAAGGAATGACACGATGTTTCACCTTAAGAGACTATGATTCCACATCAAAGGCGAAGATAGTGATCTTTTAGTTGAGGGACAGTGCTTGAACTGATGGGGTAATCTGGAGAGGTAGTTGCACCTTACCCGAGACACCATCTTGTGGGAGCTTTTTGAGGAGAGGCTCCGGAGAAAATATTTCCTTGCTTACTATGAGGAACAACAGGTAGGAGCATTTCATGCCCTACTTCAAGGAAATAGGACCGTGGAAGAGTACAAGATTAGGTACATGGAGTTAGTAAAATATGTCTCGTACATGGATATTGATCAACGACAAGAAGAACGTTTTGTGTACGGCTTAAACCCTAAGATGAAATCGTCGTCAGTAGTTGAAGCAGTTGAAAATGCTCATTACGCGGAGGAGCATATGAGCTTAAACGGAGGTATGAGATCGACCATTCCATAGCATCCTGGATTCATGGGAAGGCCCCTAGGACTTTCTCCAAGGGAGGAAGCTCTAGGCCACCTCCTTATGGAAATAGAGTCGCACCTAGAGAAATTACAACATGTATTTCAATGGCAGCAAGTGTAGCATCCCACTCATCGCCAACGACGCAGAAAGTTCCACGACCTTCTTAGGGAGCAACAAGTAGGGGTAGGGGCTCCAGGGGAAGGAACTCATTTCAAAGGCCTTCACATGGAAGCACCTATGCTCCACCCCGTGTTACTTGTTGGGGATGCGAAGGACCTCATTACCAGCATGAATTTCCAGAGTCACAAGCAGGATTTATGCATAGAGAAGGAAAAGGCCTCGATGGGAAGAGCGAGTAGTAGCCACCAAATTTATGCAGCGGTTAATAACCACCAGGCAGAGCATCAATCGATTGTGGTGGAGTCGTCGGGTACGCTAAATCATGTCAATGTTAAAATTTTATTTGATTTTGGTGTTACATATAGTTTCATTTCACCTTGTACATTAGAAAAGTGTGGGTTGGCAGCCTGTGAGGACGATGACTTTAAACAAGTTGAGATGGCTTCAAGGGAAAAACAAGCAGTAGTTCCTACTGTCGATAATTGCCTAGTAGACCTGGGAGTGTGTACTACTAGGTTGAAGGTGTACATCACTGGTCTAGGGACGTATGACCTAATCATTGGGATGGACTAGTTAGAATCCCATTGAGCTATGGTAGATTGTTTCGCGAAAAGGGTGGTTTGTGTTGACGATGAAGGAAGGTCAGTAGAGATCCACGGTGTACAGAGGAAGGTGTCTCTACACTTTATCTCGACCATGAAGGTTAAGCATTGCTTGAGGCAAGGTTGTCGATTATATGTAGTGGAAGAAGTCAATGAAGGGAAGGACCCTCTGTGGATCAATATCCAGTATTGTCGGAGTTTGAGGATGCTTTTCCAAAAGAGTTGCTAGGGTTACCTCATGAGAGGGAGCTTTATTTTACCATTGAGCTAAAACCTGGTGTGGAGCTAATTTCCAAGACACTGTATAGGATGACGGCACTGGAACTTTGTGAGTTGCAGATGCAGTTGAAGGAACTACTTGACTTAGGGATAATTGTAAGTTTTAAACCTGCGAAGTAAAGCAATGCATATAGATCTTTAAGCAATACAGAAATTAATCAATGGCTCATACACAGAGTACACAGAGATTTTTACCGGAAACCCTCAACCGGGAAAACCTTTCTTATTTTCATTATATCGAATTTCACCATTCGCCATACAATAAATAGAATGTTTTTAGGTATTCCATAGATACCAAAACCCTAATCCCTTAATCCGGGATTAATTTACAAATCAGCTAAAAATAGAAAAATCGTTAGACGCAGTTGTCGTATCTGACGCACCCACACACACACACATGCAAAGAATATAACACATACCCAACACTAATAAGGCCTAATGTCTCACCTTGTGGTGCACCAATAATTTTTTTCCAGAAGAAGGATGGTTCCTTACGACTCTGTATAGATTACAGGGACTTGAACCGTGCTAAAGTGAAAAATACATATCCAATGCCATGGATAGATTATCTCTTTGATCAGATGAAAGGACCAACAATTTTCTCAAAAATTGATCTACGATCAGGGTATCACCAGTTAAGGATTCAGGAAGGCGATATTCCTAAAACTGCCTTTTGAACTTGGTTTGGCCAGCACAAGTTCGTTGTAGTACCTTTTGGTTTGATCAATGCACCAACAGTATTCATGAACCTCATGAATGGTGTATTCTAAAATTACTTAGAGTGTTTTGTACAGGTATTTCTAGATGATATCCTCATCTATTCCAAGAACGAAAGAGAACATGAGGAACACTTGAGAGTGGTGTTGTCATGCCTTAAAGAGAACAAATTGTATGGAAAGTTGTCGAAGTGTTCTTTCTTCCAGAAATAGATTCACTATTTAGGTCATATCATTTCCAATGAAGGAATCTCTGTGCACCCGGAAAAGGTGAAGGCCATTATGGAATGGCTAGTGCTGAAAAATGCTCATGAGGTGAGAAGCTTCATGGAGCTAGCTGGTTATTATCGAAGGTTTGTGGAAGGGTTCTCTAAGATAGCGAAACCCATCACCACCTTGCAGCCCAAGGGGGTCAGGTATGAATGGACAGAGGAATGTGATATTACATTCATCGAGCTTAAGAGGTTACTAACCAATGCACCAATTCTATGAGTGTTGGATATGGAAAAATACTTCACATTCTACACGGATGCCTCGAAGCAAGGATTGGGGTTCGTGCTAATGCAGGATGGGGGAGTGATAGTGTATGCGTCAAGAAATTTGAAGCACCATGAATATATTTATGCTACTCATGATTTAGAGTTGACAGTTGTAATTCTAGCTCTGAAGCATTGGAGGAATTATCTAGTGGGATGAAGCTTTGAGCTCAAAACATACCATGAAAGCTTAAAGAATCTCTTCACTCAAAGGGATCTCAATGCCAGGAAGAGGTGATGGAGTGAGTTTATGAGTGAGTATGATTTTGGAATTTTGTACATCAAGGGATAGGAGAATGTGGTTGCAGTTGCCCTAAGCAGGAGACCATGTGTCTTCTCCTTGGTGCCCTTAAAGGTTAATATGAGGGAGTGAGTGTTGGGGAAACTTCTTGGAGATGGTTGGTATTTCAAGGTTACTTCAACCCTCTAGAGTGAGAGGCAATTAGAACCCATGTATGAAGGATATAGCCTTGAATCAAATGCATTGTTAAGATATCAGGGAAGGATGTACATCCCCAAGGATAGGGATATTCGAAGCATCATACTCAAGGAATCACGTAGAGCACTTTATTGTGCACATCTGGGTGTGAAGAAAATGCACGCAGACATGAAGAAGCTTTTCTTCTAGTTAGGCATGAAGTGTGATGTAGTCCATTTCATCGACAAGTGCCTTGAGTGTCAGCAATTGAAGGTTGATCATCACCACCTGGCAGGTCTCCTACAACCGCATGATGTTCCTATGTCCAAGTGGGAAGTTATTTCTATGGATTTCGTTGTCGGATTTCCACTCACATCACTAAAGCACAACGTTATTCTTGTGATAGTTGATAATTTGACCAAGAGTGCTCATTTTATTCCAGTTAGAGTCACTTATGATGTCACTGATGTGGAACGCATGTTTATAAGTGAAGTCTTATGTCTGTATAGGTTACCCAAGAAGATCATTTCAGATAGGGACTCTCGATTCACATCTAGGTTTTGGACAAGTTTGTAGTCAGCGTTGGGAACTTAGTTGAACTTAAGCACAACATATCATCCTGAAACAAATGGGAAAACTGAGAGAGTAAATCAGGTTATGGAAGACATGCTCAGGATGTATGTTATGGATAATCAAACCCATTGGGAGAAGTACCTACCTTTGGTAGAGTTCGCCTACAATAACAATTTTCATAGCTCCATTGGAATGTCACCCTATGAAGCTATGTATGGAAGGCCATGCAGGACACCGTTGAGTTGGGAAAGGTTAGAAGACCAAGTGACAGTTGGGCTAGAATTGATTCAAGAGATGGAGGAACATGTGATTTAGATTAGGCAATGACTAAAGAAGCACAGGATAGACAGAAAAGTTATGTTGATGCACATAGGACTGACCGAAGTTATAAATTGGGAGATCAAGTTTTCATTTGTATCAGGACTAATAAGAGTACCATTCGGTTTAGGAAGGGGACAAAGTTGTCACCTCAATTTATAGGACCGTTCAAAATCCAAGAGAGAATTGGACCCATTGCCTATCATCTTGTACTGCCATCCTACTTGCATAAAACTCATAATGTTTTTCATGTATCTCTTCTATGTCATTATGTTGCCGACGAATCTCACAAACTGAATTGGAAGGAATTGTAGGTCTCGGACGCGGGAACCATCATGGTTGAACCATTACGCACATTGGACCATAGGGTCTGGCAACTCAAGAATCGTCTGGTGGACCAAGTTAAGGTCCAGTGGGACAAGTATATCCTGGGATCTGATACTTGGGAGGATGCAGAGACCTTCTTGTTATCACTGAAATTTCGTCCGCACATGGCGACAAGAACTCAGCATCGTCAAACAATAATGAAGTCATTCATGGCACTGAATTAATTTCACAGCATTCTAAAAAGGTCAAAAACTATACAAAGTAACCAAAAATTGAAGAGCGCTTTACAGAAGTTGGGTGCGCGCGCACATGCGCAGAATAGGAACGTACCATGCGTGCATACGCGCACGATGCGCGGATGTTGGCACAAAAACCCGCGCACCTGCTAAACGGCGCATTTATTGAATTGGTCGGCCTCCCAACCACTTATGGATCAGCTCCCAAGCCGATTTGACCCTCAAATATGAGCTGAATCCGCATGGTAGGCTGGTCAAAGACCTAATAAAGCCCTAAAGAGCCTCTTTTCACACTACAAAGGAGTTACATAATCACCCAATGCAATGCTATAAAAAGCCATGAAGAAACCTCATTTTCTCAAGGAATTTCATGTAATGTTATGCTGCCTAGATTGTTTTAAGGACTCACTCCTTGGCAATAACACATTGGCACCATTTCATTGAGCAATCCACCTCTCCATTGAGTGGATGTGCTAGGCGTTCTTTCATCACCATTTTCATTTTCTTGTTGTAAGGAGAGCAAGTTTGTGAGGGTCAAAGAGCCTTCCTTTGGAGGAAGAAGGGACTCATAGTCCCCTTTCTTCATTGTGCTTTGATTTCATCAATAGACCAGCCTAAAAACATTGGTGATATTGGTCTTTTTGTGTTTGTTATTTCTCTACCCATATGCTTATGATTTTAGTTTGTATTAGTTTAATTCTTGCTTATAGTTTTGTTTTTCTTTCTCTAACTCT